>PVKH010006439.1:0-21058 GCA_004027955.1 Chaetophractus vellerosus | reverse complement strand
AAAGCACACATTTTTGAGAAGTTGTGATTTAACAAAACAATTTTTCATACCATGCAGGATTCCCATACATTGTCCCTTCAACAACACCTTACATTATTATGACAAATTTGTTACAAATAATGAATGAACATCTTCATAATATTAATGCTGTCTATAGTGCATAGCTTATATTTGGTGTGTTTTTATGCTTTTGATATAAGCAAATCTAAAACCAAATTTGGTATTTTCTTATAAATATTGCATTTGTATATATATGTGTGGATTTCAAAATACTATAAATTCAAAATTAGACATTTATTTTAAGAAATATTGATGATTTGATTTTTGACCACCTATTTAATGTGTTATGCTCTTTAAATTTAAAATTATAAGCATTTGTTAGGCAATGCTACTTGTCAGTTGAGATATAGATGATATGAAAGGTAGTTCATGGTGAAAGGCCAGTCTTTTAAAGGTCACTAAGCTCTTTGGCACAGTACACCAAGAGGTTGACAATGATCTTATTTGAACATAGTTATAATTAAATGCTAACTTCCCATTTATATTTTTCTTTACTTTTATATATTCTATACTAAGATATGATTTGGTCAACATAAACTTTGAAAAATAATGAGTAAGTGACCAAGTAGCATTTAAACTCTTTTTAAAACTCATATTCCAAGTGTGGGTATTAAAATTACAAAGATGAGAAACTTTAGTGGAACTATCTATTTTTAAAAAGAGCATGGCAACCTATTTCTCTAACTCTTTCAAAATATTCAAGCCACTTAATTGAGAAGGGATAACCTGAAAAAAATTGATAAAGAGGAAAATGAAGAGAAGGAGGTGAGAAGTGAAGGAGAAATGGATGACACATTTCTCTGAACATTTAATGAAAAATGTCAGGTCATCATACCCAAACATCCAACTCTGTATGATGGTAATGCCAGTGTCCAAAACAAGAGGATATCAGGTTAATGCTACTTCTATTTTCATATACTTCTCCAGTCCTTTCTTCCCAAGACAAACCCTTCCAAGATACCTTCTTCTGCCACTTCACTCTAAACTCCTCATGATACCAGGACTAACAATACCTAAACTGCACTCTTTCCACACAGACTTGAGGTGTAATTTATACCAGTGCTGCCTTCATGCCTGTATGTTGATAATTAAAACATTTATGATTCAACACTAGCCTTCAAATCAAAATTCATAAAAGAGACTCTGAAAAATTGAACACCAGTAAATCTACAAAGAAGCCCCTGTTAGAGGAAAACTGAACTTGAATTATGGATGGAATCATGTGGAACTTGTACTGATGTTGTTCTTTCTTACTGCTGAGTAGTATTACATTGTATGTATATACCACATTTTGTTTATCTGTTCATCTGTTTTTGGGCACCTGGTTTGATTCCAGCTTTTGGCAATTGTGAACAATGCTGCTATGAACATTGGTGTGCATATATCTGTTTGTGTCTTTGCTTTCAATTCTTCTGGGTAAATACCCAGCAGTGGAATCGCTGGATCATATGGAAGATCTATATTTAGTTATTTGAGGAACTGCCATTTTGTCCTCCACAGTGGCTGTACAAATCCACAATCCCACCAGCATTGGATGAAGGTAACTGTTCCTCCACATGCTCTCCAACATTTATAGTCTGCAGTTTTTTTAGTAACCAACATTTTAATGGGTGTTAGATGGTATCTCATTGTAGTTTTGATTTGCATTTCTCTTATAGCTAGAGATGCAGAGCAATTTTTATGTGCCTTCTAGCCATTTATATTTCTTACTTGCAGAACTGTCTTTTCAGGTCACTTACCATTTTTTTATGTGTGTTGTTACTCTTTTTATTTTCGAGTTGTAGGATCTCTTTATATATGCAAGATATAAGGCTCCTATCAGATATATGGTTGACAAATATTTTCTCCCATTCGATAGGCTGCCTTTTATTTTCTTGATAACATCTTTTGAGGTGCAAAAGGTTTTAATTTTGAGGAGAACCCATTTATCTATTTTTTCTTTTGCTGCTTCTGCTTTGGGTGTGACATCCATGAAACCATTTCCTATTACCAGGTCCTGTAGATGCTTCCCTACATTATCCTCCAAGGTTTTTATGGTCTTGGTTCTTATGTTTAGATTTTGATCCACCTTGAGTTAATTTTCATATAGGGTGTGAGATGGTGTTCATCTCTCTTTCTCTTGCATATGGCTACCCAGTTCTCCATGCACAACATGTTGAAAGGCCATTCTCTCCCCACTGAGTGGGCTTGGTGGCCTTGTCAAATATCAAGTGACTGTATATGCGAGGATCTATATCAGAACTCTCAATTCAGTTCCACTGGTCAATCTTTTTAACCTTGTGCCAATACCATGCAGTTTTCAACACTGTAGCTTTGTAGTATGTTTTGAAGTCAGTACAGTGATACCTCCAACTTCATTTCTTTTTCAATATGTCTCTGGCAATTCAGGGCTTCTTTCCTTTCCAAATAATTTTTGTAGTTAGTTTTTCCAATTCCTTAAAAAATACAGTGTTAATTTTTATTGGGATTGCATTAAATCTGTAGATTAGTTTTGGTAGGATAGACATCTTGATGATATTTAGTCTTCCTATCAATGAGCAGAGTATATTCTTCCATTTATTTAAGTCTTCCTTGATTTCCTTCAACAATGTTGTGTAGTTTTCTGCATATAAGTCCTTTACATCTTTAATTAAATTTATTCCTAGGTACTTGATTCTTTTTGTTACTATTGTAAAAGGTATTTTTTCCTTGATTTCCTTCTCAGATTGTTCATTGTTAGTGTACAGAAATGCTACTGATTTTTCAGCATTGATCTTATAGCCTGCAACGTCACTGAACTCCTTTATAAGATTTAGCAACTTAGTTGGAGATTTCTCAGGGCTTTCTAAGTATAGGATCATGTCATCTACAAATAGTGAAATTTTTACTTCTTCCTTTCCAATTTGGATGCCTTTTATATCTTTTTCTTGCCTCAGTGTTCGAGCAAGCACTTCTAGGACAATATTGAATAAGATTGGTGATATTGGGCATCGTTGTCTTGTTCCTGATCTCAGAGGGAAGGCTCTTAGGATTTCCCCATTGAAGATGATGTTAGCTTTGGGTTTTTCATATATAGCTTTTATTGTGTTCAGAAAGTTTCCTTCTATTCCTATCTTTTGCAGAGTTTTTATTAGGAAAGGGTGCTGTATTTTGTTGAATACTTTTTCTGCATCAATAGAGATGACCATATGTTTTTTTCTTTCACTTTGTTTATGTGGTGTATTACATTGATTGATTTTCTTATGTTGAACCATCCTTGCATACCCTGGATAAAACCCACTACCTCATGGTGTATAATGCTTTTGATGTGTTGTTGAATGTGATTAGCAAGTATTTTGTTGAGGATTTTAGCATCTAGATTCATCAGAGAGATTTGTCTGTGATTTCCCTTTCCTGTGGTATCTTTGTTTGGCTTCATTATTAGGGTAATGTTGGCATCATAGAATGAGTTAGGGAGTATTTGTTCTATATCTATTTCTATTTTTGGAAGAGTTTAAGCAGGACTGGTGTTAGTTCTTTCCGGAATGTTTGGTAGAATTCAGTTGTGAAGCCATCCGGTCCTGGGCTCTTCTTAGTTGGGAAGTTTATGATGACTAAGCCTATCTCTTTACATGTAATTGGACTGTTGAGTTCATTGATTTATTCTTTAGTCAGTGTAAGCTTCTTGTGAGTTTCTAGGCATTCGTCCATTTCTTCTAAATTATGATTCTTGTTAGCATATAATTTTTCAAAGTGTCCTCTTATGATATTCTTTATTTTGGTTGGGTCAGTAGTGATATCCTTGTCTTCATTCCTTATTTTGTGTATTTGCATTTGCTCTCTCTTTTTCTTTGTTAGTCTGGTGAAGAGTTTGTCTATTTTATTTATCTTCTCAAAGAACCAGCTTTTGGTTTTGTTTATTTTTTCTAATGCTTTCTTGTTTTCTATTTCATTTACCTCTTCTTTGATCTTTGTTATTTCTTTTTTTCTGCTAACTTTAGGGTTAGTTCATTGTTGTTTTTCCAATCCTTTCAGATGTGCAGTTAATACTTCAATTTTAGATTTTTCTTACTTTTAATGTATGCATTTAGAACTATAAATTTCCCTCTCAGTACTGCTTTGGCCAAATCCCATAGGTTTTGATATGTTGTGTTTCATTTTCATTCGATTTGAGGTAGTCACTGATTTCCTTTGAGATTTCCTCTTTGACCCGCTGTTTGTCCAAGAGTGTGTTGTTTACTTTCCATATCTTCATACCTAATATAGTTCTTTGGCCCATAGTGATTTCCAATTTCATTCCATTATGGTCAGAGAAATTACTTTGCATAATCTCAGTAATTCTGAACACATTGAGTGTTGTTCTGTGGCCTAGCATGGGGTCTATCTTCGATTATGATACATGTGTGCTCAAGAAGAAAGTATATGCCGCTGTACTAGGATGCAGCATTCTGTATATGTCTATTAGGTCCAGATCTTCTAATGTATTACTCTGGTTCTTTGTTTCTTTACTCATTCCCTGTCTGCATGTTCTGTCTAATGGAGATAATGGTGTATTGAAGTCCCCCACTGTAATTGTGGAGGTATTTATTTCTCCACTTTGTTTTTCCAGTGTTTGACTCACTTATTTAGAGGCATCCTGATTAGGTGCTTAAATGTTTATGATTGTTCTCTTTTCTTTAGATATTACCCCTTTTACTAATATATAGTGTCCATCTTTGTCTGTTATGATTGTTTTGAATTTAAAGTCTAATTTGTCCGATATTAGAATAGCTACTCCTGCCATTTTCTGGTTATTATTTGCTTGTAAAAATGATTTCCAGCCATTTACTTTCAGCATCCTTGAATGTCTGGGTCTAAAGTGGGTCTCTTGTAAACAACATATAGATGGGTCATAATTCTTTATCCATTCTGCCAATCTTTGTCTCTTGACTGGTAAGTTTAAACTGTTAACATTCAGTGTTTCTACTCTCAATGAATTTCTTACATCTGCCATATTTTCTTTTGGTTTATGTATGTCCTAGTTTATGTTTCTCTTTATGTCATTTTTGTTGTTCTTAAACTCTCCTCCAACTCTCTCTCTCCTGTTTTTCCTTTCATCCTTTAGACCTTTTTTCAGCATTTCTTGAAGTGCAGGATTCTTGTTGGCATATTCCCTTAATTTCTGTTTATCTGTGAATATTTTGAGCTCTTCATCATTTATGAATGCCAGCTTTGCTGGATAGAGAATTTGTGGTCGGAATTTTTTTCTTTTAGTCCTTGACTATGATATACCACTGTCTTCTTGCCTCCATGGTTTCAGCTGAGAAGTCAGCACTTTCTCTTACTTTGCTTCCTTTGTATATGATGGTTCTCTTTTCTCTTGCTGCCTTTATTATTTTCTCTCTGTCTTGAGTGCTGGATATTTTGACAAGTATGTGTCTTGGGGTTGGCCTGTGGGGATTTATACTGTTTGGGGTGCATTGTGCTTCCTGGGTATGTACATCTATCTCCCTCATTAGGATTGATAAGTTTTCAGACATTATTTCCTTCAAAACTCCTTATGTTCCTTTTCTCTTCTCTTCTCCTTCTGGGATGCCTATAATTCATATTTTTGTGCATTTTGTGCTATCGGCTAAATCCCTGAGTCCCTGCTGGATTTTTTCTATCTTTTAATCTATCTTTTCTACTATCTGTTTGATTTTAGATGTACTGTCTTCCAGATCACTAATTCTTTCTTCTGACTGTTCAAATCTGCTTTTATGGGAATCCATCATCTTTTTTGATTTCTTGGATTGTGCTATTTATTGGCATCATATCTGTTACCTTTTTATCCATCTTTACAATTTCTTCAGTATGTGCCACCAGTGTCTTCTTAATATCCTTAATATCTTCTTTTATTTCCAGAAGTTTGTCCATGATTAGTTGTTCTATGTTCTGCTTCTCTTCTTGATTTTTGGTTTGTTCTTTGGAGTTGACTGTGTCTTCAATTTTCTCAGTATGGCTTGTAATTTTTTGCTGCCCCCTGGTCATCATTGTATCTTGATGGGTTTATTCAGTTCATTTGCTTCTCTCGATGCTCTAGAATTTTATTAAGCTTGTAGTTCTGTGTGTGTGTTAAGATTTCTCATTGATACTATCTTCCCCTTCTTGCCTTTCCTTGCTTTTTTCTATGTTCCTTTGTAGGAATTAGGTTCAGTCCAGAGAAATGAAAAAGGGTAGGAAAGGAAAGGGATAATAGTACTATTGATAAATGTTAGAAGAAGGGCAGTATCTGATTTAGTAAATTGAATATTTAACTCATGTAGGCAGTGTAGAGTGATAAGGGAAAAACTGGAGTGTCTACAATGTAGTTGGGAATCAAATAGACAAAAATATATAGAATATTTTGTATGGCCAGAATGATGAGAGAGAAAACTAATAAAGAATAGGCTGAAAGAAAAAAGCTAATATAAAAAGAAAGAAAGAAAAGAGAACTGAATAGCCAAGATAGAAGTTAACAAGGTGAAATTGAGAGCAAATGAAAAAAGGTGGAATGTAAGAACCACAACAGAAAGCTGAAGGTAGAAAGATGAAGGAAGGAGAGGAGATAGTGTTGGTAGACACAATCACCATACATAGATGATGGAAAATCAAGGATAAAGAAGACCAACAAAGAAGAAAAAAGCTATCTGCACCTAATTTACAAAAAATAAATTAAAAAAACAAAAAAAATCCATGAACAACAAGGAGGAGAGTGTAGAGGTGAAAAGCACACAAGCACGCAATTAAATCTTAAGGAAAAACAGCATTCCTTTTGGGCACTTGTGGATCCTCTCAGCTTGTGATCATTAATTGTTTGCCTTGCAACCTTCTCTCTGCAGGTTTTGACAGCGAATTTAGCAATTGAAACAAGTGAATATGTTGGTCTTTAATTTTTGACGTAGTAAGTGTCCTTAAAGAACTCCTCTTCTATAACACCCCCTCCTGTGAGGGGACCCCAAATAGGCTCGTTGAGACTTATCTGTTACTTCCCACTGCCTGAATCCCCTAGGGGAGCTGAGACTGTGTTGCCTCCCTTTGTTGACCCTTGTGTCTGTGCCACTGTTAAGCAAATTTGCCTCTCCCTGTAGCCCAAAACCTCTTCCAGCCAGCTAATTCACCCGTACACTGCTAGGAGGTTCTGGTGACCAAACCCATGAAAAGGAAACTCCTCTACATACCCTGTCAGACCTTCCCACTCTAAGGGTTCATTCCCCTCCTCAAAGGTCTACCAGTGTTGTTTCAGAATCCCCAGCCCCCCTCCCCGAGAATGGGACCCTCCCTGTGTTTCTGGCTGAGGAATAAATAACTCATAACCTTATGCTGATCAGTCCAACTCACACTCCAGTTGCTTACAGACCAATGCAGTTAATATTCCCTTGTCACAGACTCCCAGCACAGACCACACTGTTGGGCTCCCATCCCCAAAAAGCCCTCCTCTGCTTAAGACCCAGTGAGTGCACACCTAAACTGATGCCATCTTGCTGTTTCACCTCTGAAGAGGCTATGGATCGCAGAAGGGTCACAATGGGGATGGGAGAGTATCATTGGAGGGGGGATGTTAATGTTGGGGGTTCATGGGAGGAATTCCACCTGGACATGACATACATAAAAGGCATACATATGTGTTCAAATGCTAATGGGACATGGTCATGGGGTGAAGTATTAATCAGTAAATTGGAGAACACTGAATTCCCATCTTGGAGAGCTCTGTCATATTTTCCAGAATAGTAGCAACATCCCCCTGAGTGCAGGGGCGGTCTCTGGCAAAGGAGAATGATCCATTGATGGGACCTTGTTATTGATGACTAGCCTTATGAGTCATTGCTGTTGAAATTGAAATAGCCTAGTGTTAAGGAATGCCTAAGAGTTGCCACTGGAGAACCTCCTTGTTACTCAAATGTGGCCTCTCTTTAAGCCAGACTCAGAATATGAATGCATTACCTTCCTCCCAGCATGGGACATGACTCCCAGGGATGAGCCTTCCTGGCAACATGGGATTACTAATAATTGCCAATGGGCAGTACAACTGGAAAAAGTCTTCGAATAAAAGGGGGAAACGGTAAAGACAAATGAGTTCATAGGGATAAGAATCTTCAAAGTGAGTTGGGAGGTAAACCCAGAGGTAACACTTATGAGAATCCCAGTAGGACCTCTTAGGCTTCCAATATGGATATCACCCCAAACAGAGGGCCTCCTGATGGCTTTGGAGATATCAAGGTCCTATATCAGGGCAGAGAGCCCCAGAGTTTGGTGCCTTACTAGTGGGCCCTAATTTGGAATCCTTGCTCCTGAGAGTGACAGAGTCTGACCGAAATATGTCTTCACTGCACATGGTCCACCTGTCTCTTCTATTCAAACCTATATTTGATGCCAGAGTCTTAGCTGTACTTCCATAGACCAGAGACTATGGGCTGTCCATGTGCCAACTGGGTCCAGAGACTCTGTGGATCTGCATCTCCTTTGCTACAACTCTATGGGCTCACCTGTGGAGAGCTGCTCTTATCTAAGGCATCCAGCCTAACTGGTGCCACCTTTTTGCTAACCCCACTGAGTTTCTAATCTTACCTGATTTCTATTTCCCAATTTAGTGCTCTTGCCCTCCCTGATATCAGGTGACTCTATGCTTGTGGTTATTGCCACGAGGGTCCTCCACATTCCTACCTCAGTTTCCTAGCAACCCCATGACACAAGTGCTCTACCTCCCCTTGAAGCATACTTAAACTCCTTTTTTCACTTGAATAAACGAGACTTGATCAGACTCCTGTCTTGTCTCCATTTCTTGTGTCTCTTGTCCCTTTTCATTCCCACTCCCTCCCTTGGTCATTGTTCATTGACCCACGGGCCATGTCAAGTGATGCCCGTACAGGGACCTAAGTATGAGGGATTCAGTGAAGAACACCAAACAAGTGCCGGCAAACAGAAACCGAATCGGAGACGAAAACAGCGAGGGAGCCTGCCTTGCGGCTGAGTCTCTGTAAGAGATAGGTGATTAGGGGAAAAGAAATTATTCTGCAAGAGACATTTGTTGAGGGTCTCAGAGAAGCATTAAAGGCATGAGGAGTAAAGGTTAAGATAAAAGATCTTTTTAAATTCTTTGATTTTTTAAAAAACGGTTTGTCCTTGTTTCTCACAGGAAGGAACTATTGATGAAAAGAGGTGGGCAAGAGTAGGAGATGCATTGAGGGATTTCTATGAAACCTTTGGTCCCCCCAAAAAATTCCCATCACTGCCTTCTCCTATTGGATTGTTATTAATGAAATTCTCAGTGTCTGGCATAAGGACGATGTTATTGCTGCAGTACTAAAAAGGGGTGAGGTGCTCTTGCAACAATCACAGGAATGCCTAAATGGTGGTAAGGGAACAAAGGATATGTCTCCACCTCTTAAGGCTGATGCCTTTTCCCAATGTGCAGCAGAGGAAGATTTGATATCCTTAGACAGTGATGAGGAAGCTAAAGCTGCGACAAAGTGTAAGCCCTCAGATACAAAGAGTTCTAATGAAAGCCCAAAACCTGATCCCCTTTCAACCACAGCTAAAGTCAAGAAACCAGTTAAACTGGACACTCCAGACTCACAGACAAAAATACTAAAAATCCTTTTAAATTAACCAAGAGACCAATGCATAATAAACAAAATAGTAACTCAGATTCAGCGGAAGACCCAGATGAAGTACATTGGTATGAGTTAAAAAGAGAGGGAGCTGGATATCACAATCCTGATTGGCCACCATTAAACTGGCCACCTCCCTCCATCCCTCCTCCCACAGCTCCACCACTGGCATTGCCAGTGATAGATCCAAAAAGGGAATTGATAGAAAAAATAGAAATGTTAAAAGAACAAATTCAACTAGAAGAACAGCATCAAGAACTTCTCTCTCAGTTAGAAAGACTAAAAACTGGTTGATCAAAAATAAAGTCCTTGAGTTACAAGAAAGACCAGTATGTGGAACTGCATTAAAAAATGCTACAGTTCCCCATAATATGCCTGAGATAGAGGAGCCAGAGGCTTTTCCAGTAACAGAATCAACAGATAATCAAGGACAGACGTGGAGGCACCACAAGGGATTTGACTTTAAAATAATTAAAGAAATTAAAACAGCGGCCGCCCAGTATGGTGCTACCACCCCCTATACTTTAGCCATTTTAGAATCAGTTGCAGAAAATTGGCTCTCACCAATAGATTGGCAGACTATGGTGAGAGCCACCCTATCAGGTGGAGATTAGCTATTATGGAAATCAGAATATGTTGAAATTTGTAAGGACTTTGCCCGACGCAACACACAAGCAAGCAATGGTTGGATTTTAGATACGTCAATTGGGGAAGGAAACTATGCTACCAGCAATGCACAAATGCAATGTGATGCTGGCCTGTTTGCTCAAATTCAATCCACAGGCACCAGAGCCTGGCATAAACTTCCTACAAAAGGCAGAACTCTGGCTTGATGATTTAAAAACTTTAAACGATTTCCAAAAACTTTTAGGAGACATAATTTGGTTATGCCCCTACTTAAAATTGACCACTGGAGACTTAAAACCACTATTCAATATATTACAAGGGGACCCTAATCCCAATTCACCCTGAGAAATTACTGAAGAAGGGTGAGAAGCTTTAAAATTAGTGGAAAATGCTATCAGTTCTCAGTTTATCACTGCCATTGACTATAATGCACCCCCATTTTTTGTCATTTGTCAAACACCCTTAACACCTACTGTAGTGTTTTGGCAAACAGCCCCTATAATGTGGGTTCATTTGCCTGCATCACCTATGAAGGTAATTTATCTTTATTATCAAGTTGTTGCCGATATCTTCCTCTTAGGTCGAGAATTGGGTAGAAAATATTTTGGCAAAGAACCTGATCGTGTTGTACTGCCTTATACTAGAAGTCAGATTGATTGGCTGATGCAAACCACAGAAAGTTGGCCCATTGTGTGTGCATCATATGCAGGGCAGATTGATAATCATTATCCTACTAATAAGCTATTGCAGTTTCTTAGCTCACATCAATTTGTGTTCCCAAAAGTTACCACTTCCCAACCCATACCAGAAGCCCGATTAGTATTTACTGACGGCTCTTCCTCTGGGATTGCAGCATATGTTACTGACCAAAAGGCCACCACTTTCCAAACGTTTTCTACCTCTGCACAAATTACAGAACTACAGGCCATTATTGCTGTGTTCTCAGTTTTTCCTCATGAGCCTTTCAATTTGTACACGGACAGCGCCTATATAGCGCTGTCTGTTCCCCTCTTAGAAACTGCTGCTCAAATTAAATATGCCTCTGAAGCAGCTCACTTTTTCATCCAATTACAAAATCTTATCCAACAATGTACTCATCTATTTTTTATTGGACACATCCGTGCACACTCTGGCCTCCCTGGGCCTCCATCTCAAGGAAATCAGAGTGCAGATTTAGCCACTCGACTTGCCTGCCTTACTATCTATTGTGATCAACCCCCCTTTGCTTTTCCCGCTAATATTGACAAAGCTACTGATGACCACTGATTACATCATCTCAATGTTCATACCATCCAACTTATGTTTAAAATTACTCAGGAACAAGCCAGACAGATTGTGAAAGCTTGCCCATCCTGTGTTACTGCATTACCCACACCCCACTTGGGAGTAAATCCCAATGGGCTAATCCCTAACACCCTTTGGCAAATGGATGTAACACACAGTGCTGAATTTGGTCATCTAAAATATGCCCATGTTTCTGTGGATACCTGTAGTGGATTCATTTTTGCCACTCTGCAAACTGGTGAAGCTGGTAAACACATCATTGCTCACATACTATCAGCAATCTCAATTTTAGGCTCTCCACAGAAAATCAAAACAGACAATGGCCCAGGCTATACCAGCAAAAATTTTAATGCTTTTTGTAAGCAACTTAACATTGTCAACTCTACAGGTATCCCATATAATCCCCAGGGACAAGGCATAGTAGAACGAGCCCACCACTCACTCAAAACCACACTAAATAAATTAAAATGGGGGGAATGGTACCCCATTAAGAGACCCCCTAGAAACTTACTATCTCATACCCTTTTTATTTTATTTTTTTAAATTTTGGACTCAGAGGGACGTTCAGCAGCAGAACGCTTCTGGCATACCAAAACCAAAACCACCTTTGCCTCTGTCCTGTGGAAAGACCTGCTAACCAACACTTGGCATGGCCCAGACCATGTCTTGATATGGGGGAGAGGAGCAGTCTGTGTTTTTTCCAAAAAAACTAGATGCAGCCAGATGGCTGCCCGAATGATTAGTCAAACAAATAGACACTAACAATCTCTCCAGGGAAAAAGATATATCTGTGAGAATGTCTCCACCTTCTCTTACAGATGAAAATAATGAATAAACTACACCTGAACTTATGGGTATGTATGCTAATTCCCTGTGTCCTTGGAGGTCTCGGAAAACCCGTCTCTCCAGATGCTGTCTTGGAATCTTTGTACATAAGTCCTGCAAGTGTAAAAGGGGTACAGTAACTACCCCTGGAACATTTACCGAAACTGTAGATTGTGGCACTAAATCAGCCTATCTTCAAGTTTCTGAACAAGTAAACACAGGAGGCCGCAAACAAGGCTGGGTCTGTGTAATCCATCCTAAGGTAATCTCCTCCTCCACTACTAAACCTGCACCATGCCCCTGAAAGGGAACAGACAGCATTTATCAACAGGCAGTACACAGTACTTGTTATCAGCAAGTACAGACCTGCCACAGGGATGATGGAAATATATATTTTACTGCCATCCTCACCCACACTTCACCCGGCAGCTTTAGAGGAGAATGGGATAGCACACAGATTTTAAGCAACACAAAGCTCATCCAAGCCCCTTGCTGAGGCACAGTAGGACAACCTATTTGTTGGAATCAGGCTCCTCCCATGCATATCTATACTTTAGCCATTTTAGAATCAGTTGCAGAAAATTGGCTCTCATCAATAGATTGGCAGACTATGGTGAGAGCCACCCTATCAGGTGGAGATTAGCTATTATGGAAATCAGAATATGTTGAAATTTGTAAGGACATTGCCCGATGCAACACACAAGCAAGCAATGGTTGGATCCCACAGGATCGCATCAGGGAAACGCGGTGGCTACAGTACTGGAAGATATGATAAAAGATCAATATTCTCACCTTGGGTATCATCCTTTAGCTTTGCCCAAACGTAACACCGCAGAAATGGATATCCAGACCCTTGACATCCTTGAAGACACCATTAAAATGCTTAATGCTAGTAATTCACCCTTAGCACAAGATTGTTGGCTCTGCATGCATCTAGGATATCAAATGCCTTTAGCTGTATGGCTTAATGTATCCAATAACTCACTTTCCTATATGCACAATGCTAGTAATTGTAAAGTCATCTCTCCAGTCAGAGTCCAACCCAGCGATTTTCATAACACTCTGGCTCCCATTTGACTCTTTTGCCCTTTTCACAATGATAGTTATGATATTGATATGGGAATTCTTGATGTCAACTGCTCTGTTGTGTATAATAATTCCCAGGATTAATGTGCTGGCAATGGATCTGTGTTTGTTTGTGGCAGTAATCTCACCTTCACAGCCCTACCTAGAAACTGGATGGGCCTATGTGCTATTGCTACTGTGCTCCCCAACATTGATGTCATTCCTGGTAATGAGCCCGTCCCCATACCCAGTCTAGGCTATATTGCGGGCCGACAAAAGAGGGCTATACAATTCCTCCCACTCCTGGCCACCTTAGGCATAACAGGGGCATTAACCACTGGATTTCCTGGCCTGGGACTCTCTGTCCACCACTTCACTAAACTATCCAAGCAACTGATAGATGATGTACAGCTATTATCAGAAACCATCCAGGATACGCAGGATCAATTAGACTCCTTAGCTGAGATAGTCCTCCAGAACAGAAGAGATCTTGATTTACTCACTGCTAAACATGGAGGTGTCTGATTAGATTTACAGGAATGGTGCTGCGTTTATGCCAATAATCTGGGAATCGTCTGAGACAAAATTAAAAACCTTCAAGAAGACCTCGAATGAAGGCGTAAAGAATTATTTGATAACCCCTTTTGGAGCGCCTTTAATGGAGCTCTGCCATACATCCTTCCCTTCCTTGGACCCTTGCTTGGCTTAATAATACTCCTATCACTAGGACCATGTCTCTTCAATAAACTCATGGCATTTGTTAAACAACAAATGGATGCTATAAAAATGCAGCCTACCGAGGTCCATTATCATCAAATAGAAATGGCTGAGCGTGAAGCTGAAAATGCAGTCCTTTACCAGTAACTATCTGGACAAAGCTCCAGTAATAGCTGGTTGACCGCACAGGCGATGGACTGGCTAGCCAGTGATGGGCAACTAGACTCTTTCTAGGCTATGGACCAACCTAAGACAGAGGCCTGGCCTTCTGCTGCCATGGTTTTCTATGACGGGTAAGGTACGCAGGCCTCTCGGCATAGTCCTGACCTAAGACAGAGGCCTGGCCTTCCACTGCCATGGTTCTCCATGATGGGTAACTGGACTCTTTCTTGGCATAGTCCTGACCTAAGACAGGAGCATTCCCCCCACAACAGCCATTTATAATATAAAAGAAATGGGGGACCTTTGGAGAGCTGCTCTTATCTAAGGCATCCAGCCTAACTGGCGCCACCTTTATGCTAACCCCGCTGAGTTTCTATTCTTACCTGATTTCTCTTTCCCCATTTATTGCTCTTGCCCTCCCTGATATCAGGTGACTCTATGCTTGTGGTTATTGCCACGGGGGTCCTCCACATTCCTACCTCAGTTTCCTAGCAACCCCATGACACAAGTGCTCTACCTTCCCTTGAAGCATACTTAAACTCCTTTTCTCGCTTGAATAAATGAGACTTGATCAGGCTCCTGTCTTGTCTCCATTTCTTGTGTCTATTGTCCCTTTTCATTCTCACTCCCTCCCTAGGTCATTGCACATTGACCTGCGGGCTGGGACACTCACCCAGGACACCTAGTTGGGAGTTGATGATGGACGATGTTAGGCTGGAGAATGGAGAGAGCCTTCAGCTGCAGGCAGGATAATCTATTCCATTGTATCCATGGGATATAAGCCCCCTCCCACTTGGTGGTGGAGGGGACATCACCATCCCAGACTCCTTGGGAGTGGGGGAAGAACTATGAACTAGAATGGACTTGTTGGTGTCCTGCTATAGACATAAGATATATGCAATGGAAGAAATTGCAAAATTATGTGGAGTCTGGGTTACTGGACACTTTGGGAGCAGGGAGAGTGAAGGGCAATTGTAATGTGAGGGTTTTTTGGGACATGGGAATGGTCATGAGGGATGTTGCAATGGAGGATATAGGCCATTTTGTATCATCACGTATCATGTGGAACTGTGTGGGAGAGAGGGTCATCTACAGTCTGAACTGTGATCTATACTTGAGGACAAAGCCCCAAATGTGTATATATATATCACAGGCATTATGCCACACTGATGAGGGATGTGTATGTGTTGGGTTGTGGGATGTGTGGGGGTGTGGCATATGGGTACTCCTGGAATATCTGTGTAACATTAATGGAATTAATGTATCCTAAATATATATATAGATATAGATATATTTTAAAAATTAAATTAAAAAAAACAGTTTGGTAAGTATTGCTCAACCCTAAAAGGTAAAACATCATACAAAAAACTTTGTTTTTCAACAAACCCATGCCTTATTAGTTAATGTTTCCATATTTCAGGAAAAATAATGGTACAGTGTTCTAGTCAGGGTTCTCTCAGGAAACAGAATCAACATGAGTTCTCTGTTAAAAATATAAGATTTTATAAGAGTCTTCATGTGACCGTGGGGATACACAAGTCCAGGTTCCACCGGCAGGCTGCAAGCTAGGGGCTCTGATGAAAGACTGATGAAGGGTCCTCGATGAGTTTGCTCCGATGAAAGACTGATGAAGGGTCCTCGATGACTTCCTGGGAGAAGTTCGCTGTCAAACGATGAGCTGGGAAATTCTCTCTGAATGTTGAAATCAGTTCCCTTTTATAAGCAGTCAACTGAATGGATAACATTGTCATCCATTCTTGATCCAATCTTGCTGATTGATGCAGATGCAATCAGCCATCCATGCAGTAAACTCAATTAGCCCCAGGCTTGCTGGTCCCAACAGCTGGGCATAATTACCTGGCCGAGTTGACACATTAGCCTAACCATCACAGACAGTAAGCACATCAAAGATGTTTTCTAACAAATTAAAAGAAATAAAGTACTTTTCAAAAGGTGTTGTATTCCTCTCTGCAAGAGCTGTCCACTCTCCCAGGGACTGATGCTTATACCTTAAAATGTCTTGCCCAGGGAGTGTTGTGTTCCTTCCTAAGGAAACTGGCCACTTCCTCAGGAATTAGCAAAATACTCACAAGATGGCATCTTTAGTATCAAATTCATTAATTATAAACACATTCTACCACAAGTCTAACATCAGCTGCTAATTGAAAACTTCCCAGCTAAAAGCTCAATATTGGTAATATATATATATATATATTTAAAACCACTCTATTTATCTGTCATTCTGTGACATTGTTCAATGCTGACTTAATCTTTTAATTGATCATGTAATTCATTTTCTCACTCTAATTGTCAGTATAAGCTTATTAATCTAAATATACATATTAGAATTTATCTTATATCTACCCAGGACTTTAGCCAATAATAAGCCAAGTATAACAGTATGTCCCCTGGTTTAGTAAGCATGTTAATGTATGTATACATATCATAAAAGATTGGAATATCACATTAAACCCTAGTTTATAAACAATCCTTTGCTTATTTTATATTCCTTAAATTATTCACAAAAATATACTAACCAAATATAAATATAAAATCCTGGCACAAGAAATGTTCAATAAACCCTCCATGTGTCAATATTATGCTTTAAGGCTTTATGCCTGACTCATCCTGCCTTCCCACAAACATGTTTATCCTCATTACAACCCCCTCAAAAACACTTTTAACACAACACTATAAACATCTCTAAAATTCTCTTACACAAGAAAATAACCCCGAGTCAAGCTATTGTTGAAAAAAGTAATCATTTACTAAAGTTAATGTTATAAAAATAAAAAGGGGGAATGGGTGAGGTGCTAGAATGGTTATATCAGGCATTATTTATTATAAAGGTTCTAAACTGAAGGTCAGAATCAGATACATCAGAAGCAGAACATTTCTGGCAAAAATCAGGCATAAGTACAGAAACAAATATTAGACAACCAGTTTATTGGAAGAATGAAGATAATAATCATTTGGAAAAGGCAGAAGTTAGGATAGGGGGTCATGGTTTTGCTCTTATCATTACAGATATATGAGACCAGATTTGGGTCCTTTCCAGAAGTCTGAAACTGAGACATGAACAACAAAAGAGGTCAAAATGATAAGGAGCTGCATTTGGCTTAGTCACCCCAGCATCTTCTACTCTCACCTGGGGTCAGCTGAAGAAGCTGACACAAATAGCATAAAAGACAGTAACTTCTAAAAGAAAAAATGTCAGTCTAACACAGTTATTCCCTGCTATGCTTACCTTAACCACCACAGCAGTAAGTAGTGCACCTTCACATAATTATACATATTGGGCTTATATTACTCATCCTCCCATTTTGGAATTATTGACTTGGGGGTCGAATCCTGCCCTGTTTATATTAATTAGTGTAATGGTTTGAGTTTGATTTAATTATGAATTCCAAAAGTATAGATTAGATTATGTTTGTAAACTAATCTGTTCATCTGGGCATGATTAACTTATGAGTAGGGCGTTAACTGCCATGTCAGTGAGATGTTGAGCCCCACCCCTCGGTGGGCATGGTCTCAAGTATAAAAGGCTAGACAAGAGGCAGCAGAGGAAGCAGATTGAGAAAAGCAGATGGAGAAAAGCAGATGGAGAAAAGCAGATGGAGAAAAGCAGATGGAGAGAAGCAGAGATTTGGAAAAGGAGATTTGAGAAGCAGTTCTGATGTTGGAGTGAGCTGTTCGCCCGATAGTCTACAGCTGGCCTTGTGGAGAGATGCAAAGCATAGAAAGCCTCATGGTCTACAGCTGAACTCATGAAGGAAACAGAAGCTAAGCCCGGAGAGAAATGCAGGCCCGGGAACAGAGGAACTCGGAAGCCTGAACCCTGGAGATGTCGGCAGCCATCTTACTCCCACACGTGGACTTTGGTATTGAAAGAAATTTATGCTTTGTGGCCTGGTAACTGTAAGCTTCGACCCCAAATAAATACCCTTTATAGAGACTGATGAATCTTTGGTATATTTCCAAAGGCATGCCTGTGGCTGACCAAAACAATTAGTCTTTTCATTTTCCTGAGCCCATTGATTTTCACCTTCCTCTATAACCTGAGGAGGAAGGGGAATTTATAGATAATTTAATTTTACCTTTCATAGACCACTTTTTTGTATTGGACATGATCCTGCATGCATGCAGCCTCAGAATCACAGCATGGTTTTAACAGAGAGAAATCAAACTTGAATTTATATTCTCATTTTCCCTTCTTTACCATATAATTCATAAGATATGATTTATCTTACATGTCTCTCTCCAAACACATTACTCAATGACAAATGGCATGTTTGTCACAGTTTTAGAGAGGTTGTGTTGTTTAATGATTCCTATGGAATTGTAAAGGATCAGACCCTTGTAGGGATGCTGAAACCTGTTAAAAACACAGCCATATCTTGGCTCATTAATGATTCAACCATAAACACTAATGACAGTAACCCTTATTTCTGGAATTTTGGTAATATGGTATCTACTAACAGCTCAATAAATTGGATAAAACAAGGACAATTTATCACACAACAATGTGACACTAAACTTAACAAAAACTCAAAATTATTTATGGAAATTATTTTGGGGAACTGGCCCAATATTCATATGGCAAGACAATAAAACTAATATTACCAGTTTAAAAAGAAAATCAACTCAATTACTTACAGTATGTATATAAGATCCTATAGTTTTTATCATTAGAAAAGTAACTCCTGGTGAAAGGATCATTAGCTGCTCCAATTGCTCTTTATTTACATGTTTAAGAATTCATATTTGCAGGGAAATCAAACTCTTTTTATGGCAGGAAGAAGCAAAGGACTATGACAACCAGTCCAGATGACCAGACATTGGCAGCAGTAGCCAGAATTCCAGTTGCTGTGGCACTTCCTCGACCATTAATTGAAAAGAACTAAAAGACTGATTAGACTTTGAATAGCAGGAATTTTGGGACTGTTTGACATTATAACTGCTGTTTGACATTATAAATGCTGGCACAGCCCTGCATCAAGGAATACAGACTCAACAATATGTTAAAGACTGACATAAAATTGCAAGTGTAATGTGGCACAGCCAATCTCTCATTGATACAGAACTGAACAATCGTATGAATGATCTTGAAATGGCTCTTGTGCATTTGGGAAATCAAATCTATAATTTGAATTTGTTAAGAGCCCTTAAATGTAATTGGAATGGAAGTTCTTTTTGTATTACTCCTTTGCCTTATAATAATAGTGTACATGATTGGGAAGAGTTAAAGAATAATTTAATTGGATATAAACATAATATTTCTTTAGATATTTTAGAACTGCAGAAGAAAGCATTAAATATATCTCAAAATGAATTGAAAGAAACCCCTGATGCTGAATTTTGGAATGAATTGTCTGAAAATTTAAATACTGCCAATCCGTTTCACTGGTGGAATAAAAAAACAGTCCAAATATCATTTTGGATTGGATTAGGAATAATTGTTTTGTGTGTTTTATTGATTTGTATTTCTAAAGGCATCATTACAAATTATGTTCATAGAAAAAATGAAAAATTACATAAAGCTAATGCATTTATGTTGCAGAACTTAGCTTTGAAGAATGTTAAAATTTAAATATTGACTCCTTCTACTTTAATGACATTTTAATAATTATATAATCATTTAATTATGGAACCTCAAGAATGTCACTTTTATGTGATGTTCGATTTAATTCCCTTCCTTACAGAGGCTCAAAAGCTTGACTGGCTAATGACGGGTAAGAGTCTCAGAGGAGGACAACCTAAGACAGGCACACTCACGAGAGCCTATGGAAGAAGACAAGTGTGGCAGGAGGTCACCTTGAATCATCTTATAAGGTGGTTCCTATGATCTTCACTTTAATCTATAATTAATAAAAAAGGGGAAAATAAAAGGAGTTCCCACATATGCTTTGGCCAGAAAGAAAAACAGGCCTCCTTGATATGTGTGCTTCAGGCACCACAAGTCTTGGGATGCTGATATAAGATTCGGTACCTACCTGGCAGAGAAGCATCCTGTGCTTCAAGGAGTATATCTTATATGTGTCAAGATAACAGCTAAACAGATCTATTACATGCAGGAATGTGAAGAGAACTGAGCCATTAAACCATAAAGATTTGCTGACTCTATTAAAGTGTAACTAGTCATGTAGCTATTACCTTTTCACATGTGCACACATATTATTTTGTTCTAAAGCTAAATAAAAGCCATGGTGTTTGTGGCAGGGGCACTCTTCTTCCCTTTGTGTGGAGGGCCCCCGACCCTGGATATCTCTTGTCTCTCTATCATTATATTCATATACAGCACCATTTACACCCAGTTTCTGAATATCAACAACCTAAAACTTCTTTGAAGACAAAATTTTAAAAAATGTAAGATAATGGAATAGAAATGAAAGAAAACATCACTGTACATACAGGACAACAGATATTACACTGATAAAAGGCAAAATGTCAAAAAAATTTAATTTTTTCATTATTTTTAATATCCCATTTTAAAATTTTAATTTAGTTTTAGTTTTCCTAAATTATTGTGTATTTTATTTCTTATGTTTAAACATATCACTATTATTTTATTTTCTTATAAATTATATTTGGTGATATTCTTGGATTCACTTTTGAAGAACTTTTGGACCACAGAAGGGTTACAACTGTGACAGGTAAGTACCATTGTTGTGGAGTATCATTAATGGGGAGACATGGAAGAAAGTTCAACTGGACATACATATAAGTTATATAAATGTGTACAAATGTTCATG
>PVKH010006438.1:0-21059 GCA_004027955.1 Chaetophractus vellerosus | reverse complement strand
ACGAGCTGGGAAATTCTCTCCGAATGTTGAAATCAGTTCCCTTTTATAAGCAGTCAACTGAATGGATAACAGCGTCATCCATTCTTCATCCAATCTTGCTGATTGATGCAGATGCAATTAGCCCCAGGCTTGCTGGACCCAACAGCTGGGCACAATTACCTGGCCGAGTTGACACATTAGCCTAGCCATCACAGTTATTGTTAGGGTTAGGGTTAGGGTTAGGTATAGGTTTGCATTTAGGGTTAGGTTTTAGGGTTAGAATAAGTGTGACGTTTAGATATAGGGTTAATATTTCATTTAAGTTTAGTGTTAGTTTAAGTGTTAAGGATAGGGATAGGATTAGAGTTAGGATTAGGATGAGTGTTAGGGATAGGGATAGGGTTAGGTTTAGGTTTACATTTAGGTTTGGGTTTAGGTTTAGGTTTAGGTTTAGGGATAGGGACAGGGATAGGGATAGGTTTTGGGTTAAGGTGAGGGGTAAGATCAAGTTTAGGGTTAGGTTTTGCATCAGCAGTAGGGTTGAGGTTAGGGTTACAGTTAGGATTAGTGTTAGGATAAGAGTTAGGGATAAGTATACAGTTAATGTTACATATATGGTTAGGGATAGATTAAAGGGTAGGTTGAGTATTAGAGTTTGGTTTAGTCTTAGGTTTAGTTTTAGCATTAGGGTTATGGTTAGGGTTAGAGTTAAGGTTAAGCATATTGTGTTAAGTTTAGGGTTAGGTTTATGTTTAGGGTTAGGGTTAGGGTTAGGTTTAGAGTTAGAGATAGTTATATGATTAGTGATAGTGTTAGGGTTAGGGTTCAGGATTAGGTATAGGCATAATGTTATGGTTAGAATTAGGGTTAAGATTAGTGTTGGGCTTAGGTTTTGCATCAGCCATATTGTTATATTAGTTTTAGTGTTAGGTTAGGGTTAGGCTTAGGCTTAGGCTTAGAGTTAGAGTTAGGTTTAAGGTTTAAGGTTTGTGTAAGGGGTAGGGTAAGGTTTAGGGTTAGGGTTAGGGTTAGGTTAAGTGTTAGGGTTAAGGGAAGGTTTAAGTTTAGGGTTAGGGTTAGTGTTAGGGTGAGGCATAGATTAGGTTTAGGGTTAGGTTTTGCATTAGTGGTAGGGTAAGGTTTAGGGTATGTGTTAGGGATAGGAATAGGGTTAGGTTTAGGGCTAGAATTAGATTTCAGGTTCAATTTAGTTTGAGGGTTTGATTTTGCATTAGCGGTAGGGTTAGGGTTAGTGTTAGGGTTAGGGTTAGGTTTAGGGTTAGGTATAGGGTTGCTATTAGGGTTAGGTTTTAGAGTTAGGATAAGGGTTAGATTTAGGTATAGGGTTAATATTTGGTTTGATTTTAGTGTTAGGTTAACTGTTAAAGATAGGGATAGAATTAGAGTTAGGGTTAGGGTGACGGTTCGTGATAGTGATAGGGTTAGGTTTAGGGTTAGGTTTATGTATAGGGACAGCGGTAGGGGTAGGGTTAGGGTTAGGGTTAGGGTAAGGGTTAAGATCATGGTTAGGGTTAGGTTTTGCAGCAGCAGTAGGTTTGAGGTTAGGTTTACAGTTATGATTAGTGCTAGGATAAGAGTAAGGGATATGTTTACAGTTATTGTTAGGTATACGGTTAGGGATTGTTTAAAGGTTAGGTTAGTATTAGAGTTTGGGTTAGTGATAAGGTTAGTTTTAGCATTAGGGTTACAGTTAAGGTTAGTGTTATGGTTAGGGTTAGGATTAAGTTTATTGTGTTAAGGTTCAGGTTAGGCTTATGGTTAGGGTTAGGATTAGTGTTAAGTTTAGGTTTAGTGTAAAGTATAGGGTTAGGGATAGTGTTAGGGTTAGGGTTCAGGGTTAGGTATAGGGTTAGTGTTAGGTTTAGGGTTAGAGTTAATATTAGGGTTAGGCTTAGGTTTTGCATCAGCCGTAGTGTTATGTTCTGGTTAGTGTTAGGCTTAGAGTAAAATTTAGGATTAGGGTTTAGGGTTTGTGTAAGTGGTAGGGTTAGGGTTAGGGTAATGATTAGGTTTAGGTTTAGGATTAGGGCTAAGTTTTGCGTTAGTGATACGGTTAATGATAGGATTAGTTTTGGTTTGTTTTAGTGGCAGGTTTAGAATTTCATTAAGGGTTAGGTTTAGCATTAGGGTTATGATTAGGGTTAGGGTTAGTTTAGGTTCAGGTGTAAGGTTTAAGGGTAAGTGTTAGGGATAGTGCTAGCTTAGGCTTAAGGTTAGGATTATAGTTATATTTAGGGTTAGGTTTCAGGTTAGGGTTAGGGTTAGGATAATATTTATGATAATATTTATGGAGAGGGATACGGTTAGGGTTAGGGTTTGGTTTATGTTAGGGTCATGTTTAGGGTTAGGTTTAGTGTTAGGGAAAAGTTTAGGGTTAAGTTAAGGTTTAGGGTTATGGTTAGAGTTAGGGTTAGGGTTAGGGTTATGGTTATGGTTAAGTTTAGGGTTAGGTTTAGTGTTAGTGTAAGGTTTAGGGTTAAGTAAAGGTTTAGGGTTACATGAGCATTAGTGTAAGTTTTAGGGTTAAGTTAAGGTTTAGGGCTAGCTTTATGGTAAGGATTAGATTTACAGTTAAGATTAAGGTTTGGGTTAGGTTTTGCATCTGTGATTGGGTTAGGTTTATGGTTTGGTTTAGGATAAGTGTTAGAGATAAGCTTAGGTTTGTGGTTAGGTTTAGCTTTAGGGTTAGGGTTAGGATTAGGTTTAGAGTTAGGGATAGGTTAGGGTTAGGGTTAGGGTTTGGTTAGGGTTAGGGTTAGGTTTAGAAGTAAGGTAATGTTTAAGTTAAGGTTTAAGGTGAGGTTTAAGTTAGGGTTAGGGTTATTGTTAGGGTTAGAATTAAGATTAATGTTAGGTTTAGACTTTGCATCAGTGTTAAGGTTAGGGTTAGATTTAGGGTTAGGGTTAGGTGTTATGTTTAGGTTTATGGTTATTGTTAGAGTTAGGGTAAAGTTTAGGTTTAGTTTAGCATTAGGGACATGGTAAGTGTTAAGGTTAGGATTACTGTTAAGGTTAATTTAAGGGTTAGGGTTAGTGTTAGTGTAAAGTTTAGGGTCTACTTATGGTTTATGATTAGGGTTAGTTTAGGTTTAGGATTAGGTATAGGGTTAGATTTAGGGTTAGGTTTTAGGGTTAGGATAAGGGTTAGGTTTAGATATAGGGTAAATATTTGGTTTAAGTTTAGTGTAGGTTAAGTGTTAAGGATAGGAATACAATTAGAGATAGGGTTAGGTTTAGCACTAGGGTTCGGTTTAGTGCTAGGTTTATGTTCAGGGTTAGGGTTAGTGTTAGGGTAAGGTTTAGGGTTAAGTTAAGGTTTAAGGTTAGGGTTAGTGGTAGTGTAAGTTTTAGGGTAAAGTTAAGGTTTAGGGTTAGGGTTAGGTTAATGGTTAGATTTAGGGTTAAGTTTTGGGTTAGGGTTAGGTCTTGCCTCAGTGATTGGGTTAGGATTATGGATAGGGTTAAGATAAGAACAAGGGATAAGTTTAGGGTTAGGGTTAGTGTTAGGGTTAGGTTTAGGGTTAGGGATAGGTTAGGGTTAGAGTTAATATTAGTGTTGGGTTAGTGTTAGGGTTAGGTTTAGAATTAAGGTAATGGTTAGGATAAGGTGTAGGGTTAGGTTTAGGTTAGGGTTAGGGTTATGGTTATGTTTAGTGTTAGGATAAGTGTTTGGGATAAATATACAGTTAGTGTTAGGTATAAGGTTAAGTATAGGTTAAGGGGTAGGTTTAGTATAAGAGGGTTAGTGTTAGGGTTAGTTTTAGCATTAGGTTTACAGTTTGGGTAAGAGTTAGGGTTGGGGTTAGGGTTAAGTTTATTGTGTTAAGGTTAGGGTTTGGTTTATATTTAGGGTTAGGGTTAGGGTTAGGTTTAGGGCCTCTTTTATATTTAGGGATCAGGTTAGTAAGGTTTTACTTTAGCAATAGGGTTAATGTTAGGAGTAGTTTTGGTTTTGCTTTAGCAGTAGGTTTAGGATTTCATTTATGGTTAGGTTTAGCATTAGGGTTATGATTAGGGTTAGGTTTAGTTTAGGTTTATGTGTAAGGTTTAGGGTAGGTGTTAGTGATTGGGTTAGGCTTAGGGTTAGGGTTAGGCTTATAGTGAGATTTAGGGTTAGGTTTAGGGTTAGGGTAAGGGGTAGTGTTAGTGTTAGGGTTATAATTAGGTTTAAGTTTAGGGTTAGAATAAGTGTTAGGGATAGTTTTAGGGTTAGGTTTATCGTTAGGGTTAGGGATAGGGATAGGGTTAGGGTTAAGGTTAGGTTTTGTGTTAAGTTTAGGTCAAGGCTTAGGTTTAGTGTAAGGTTTAGAGTTAGGGTAAGGTTTAGGGTAAAGATTAAGTTTTGTTTTAAGGTTAGGGTTTGCTTAAGTTTAAGATTAGGGTTAGGGTTAGGCTTTGCATCAGCAGTAGGTTTAGGGTTAGGGTAACAGGTTTAGTGTTAGGATCAGATTTAGGGATAGGGATAGGTTTTGGGTTACTGTTATGGTTAGGGTTAATAATAAGAATAGGTTTAGGGTTAGGGTTAATATTAGAGTTAGAGTTAGGGTTAGGACAATATTTAGGGAGAAGGTAGGGTTAGGGTTAAGGTTAGGGTAAGGTTTAACATTAGTGATATGATTAGGGTTAGGTTTTGGTATAGTGTTAGGGTTATGTTTAGGGTTAGGGTTAGTGTTAGGGTAAGGTTTAGGGTTAGGGTTAAGGTTTAGTGTTAGGGTTAGGGTGAGTGTTATGGTTAAGTTTATGGTTAGCATTAGGGTTATGTTTAGGATTAAGTTAAGATTTAGGGTTAAGTTTAGCATTAGTGTAAGTTTTAGGGTTAATTAAGGTTTAGGGTTAGGGTTCATTTTTTCATCAGCAATTTGGTTAGGGTTGCGGTTAGAGTTAGGATAAGAATTAGGAATAAGGTTAGCATTATGGTTAGGGTAAGGGATAGGGTTATGGTTAGGTTTATGGTTAGGAATAGGTTTGGGTGTGTGTTAGTATTAGTTTTGGGTTAGTGTTAGGGCTAGGTTTAGAATTAAGGTAACAGTTAGGGTAAGGTGGAGGGTTAGGTTTATGTTAGGGTTAGGGTTAGGGTTAGGAATAAGATTAATGTTAGGGTTAGACTTTGAATCAACGTTAGGGTTAGGGCTAGGGTTAGGGTTAGGGTTATGAATAGGGCTATGTTTAGGTTTACGGTTAGAATTAGAGTTAGGGTTATGTTTAGGGAAAGGTTTAGCATTAGGGATATGGTAAGTGTTAGGGTGAGTGTTAGGTTTAAATTAAGGGTTAGTGTTAGGGTTAGTGTAAGGTTTAGGGTCAGGTTATGGTTTAGGATTAGGGCTAGGTTTAGGGTTAGGGTTAGTGTTAGAATTAGTATTAGTGTTAGGGTTAGGTTAGGTTTAGGTTTAGGGTTAGGGTTAGTGTTAGGGTTAGGGTTAGGTTTCGATTCAAGGTTAGGGTTAGGGTTAGGGTTAGGGTAAGTGTTAGGTTTATGGTAAGGTTTAAGTTAGGGTGAGGGTTAGTGTTATTGTGAGGTATAGATTAGGGTTAGGTTTATGTTTTGCATCGGTGGTAGGGTAAGGGTTTAATGTGGGTTAGGGATAGGGATAGGATTAGGGTTAGGCCTAAAATTAGAGTTAGGGTTCAGTTTAGGTTGAGGGTTTCCTTTTGCATTAGTGGTAGGGATTGGATTAGGGTTAGGTTTTAGGGTTAGGATAAGGGTTAGGTTTAAGTATAGGGTTAATATTTGGTTTGCGTTTAGTGTTAGATTAAGTGTTAAGGACAGGGTTAGGATTAGATTTAGGGTTAGGTTTAGCATTATGGTTAGGGTTAGGGTTAGGGTTAGTGTTAGGTGTAGGTTTCAGGTTTAGTGTAAGCATTAAAGATGGTTAGGGATACATTTAGGTTTAAGATTAGATATAGATTTAGGGACAGGGTTTAGTGTTGGTGTAACAGTAGGGTTAGGGTTAGAGTAACAATTAGTTTTAAAGTTAGGATTAGGATAAGTGTTAGGGATAGGGTTAGGATTATGGTTATGGTTAGGGTTAGGGATAGGGACAGATATAGGGTTAGGTTTAGGGTTAGTGTTACAGTTAAGGTTAAGGATAGGGTTATGTTTCAGTTTAGTTTTTCATTTAAGGATATGATTAGGGGTAGGGTTAGTGTTAGGGTTAAGAGTTAGGGTTAGGGTTAGGGTTAGCATTAGGTTTATGTTAGGTTTAGATTTAGTGTTAGTGTTAGGTTATTATTAGGGTAATTGTTAGGGTAAATGTTTAGGGTTGGGGTTAGGGTTACGGTTAGGGTTAGTGTTTGGCTTGGATTTGAGGTTAGTTTTAGGGTTTGGTTAGGGTAAGTGTTAGGGTTAACATAAGCTTTAAGTTTAGGGTGAGGGTTAGTGTTGGGGTGATGTATAGATTAGGGTTAGGGTTACATTTTGCATCAGCAGTAGTGTAAGGATTAGGGTATGGGTTACGGACAGGGATAGGATTAGGGTTAGGGCTAGAATTAGAGTTAGGGTTCAGTTTATGTTTAGGGTTTGATTTTTCATTAGGAGTAGGGTTAGGATTAGTGTTAGTGTTAGGGTTAGGTTTAGGGTTTGATATAGGCTTGCATTTAGCTTTAGGTTTTTGGGTTAGGATAACGGTTAGTTTTTGATATAGGGTTAATATTTGGTTTGAGTTTAGTGTTAATGTTAAGTGTTCAGGATAGGAATAGGATTAGAGTTAGGGTTAGGGTGAGGGTTAGGGATAGGCATATGGTTAGGTTTAGGGTTAGGTTTAGGGATGGGGACAGGGTTAGGGATAAGTTTAGGTTTAGGGTTAGGGTTAGGGGTAAGATCAGGGTTAGGGTTAAGTTTTGCATCAGCAGCAGGGTTGAGATTAAGGTTACAGTCAGGATTAGTGTTAAGATAAGAGCTAGGGATAAGCTTACATTTAGTGTTAGGTATACGCTTAGGTCTAGTATAAGGGGTAGAGTTAGGTTTAGGGTTAGGGTCAGTATTAACATTAGGGTTACAGTTAGGGTTAGAGTTAGGGTTAGGGTTAGAGTTAAATTTATTTTGTTAAGGTTAAGGTTAGGTTTACGGTTAGGGTTAGGGTTAGGTTTAGGGTTAGGGATAGGTATAGGGTTAATGATAGTGTTAGGTTTAGGGTTAGGGTTAGGTTATGCACCAGAGATTGGGTTAGGGTTATGGTTATTGTTAGGATAAGAGTAGGGATAAGGTTAGGTTTAGGGTTAGTGTTAGGGTTAGGTTTAGGTTTATGGTTAGGGATAGGTTAGGTTTAGAGTTAGTATTAGTGTTAGGTTAGTGTTAGCATAGGTTTAGCATTAGGGTAACAGTTAGGATAAGGTTTAGGGTTAGGTTTATGTTACAGTTAGGGTTAGTGTTAGGGTTAGGTTTCAAATTAAGATTAGTGTTATGGTTAGACTTTGCATCAGAATTAGGGGTAGGTTTTGGTTTATGGTTAGGGTTAGGAATAGTGCTACCTTTAGGTTTATGGTTAGGTTAGGGTTAGGTTTAGGCATGGGTTTAGCATTAGGGATATGGTAAATGTTAGGGTTAGGGTTAGTGTGTGGGTTAAATTTAGGTTTAAGGCCAGGGTTACTGTAAGTTTTAGAGTCAGGTTATTGTTTAGGATTAGGGTTAGGCTTAGGGTTAGGTTTAGTGTTAAGATTAGGGTAGGGTTAGGTTTTGTATCAGTGGTAGGGTAAAGGTTAGCATTAGGGTTAGTGTTAGGATAAGAGTTAGGGATAGGGATAGGGTTAGGGTTAGAGTTAGGGTTAGGAATAGGGTTAGGGTTAGGGTTAGTATTAGAATTAGGTTTAGTGTTAGGGTTAGGTTTTGCATTGGGGTTATGTTTATGTTTCAAGGTAGTGTTCAGGTTAGTGTTGAGGTTAGGGTTCGGGTTAGGTTTTAGGTTAGGGCTAGGGTTAGGATAAGGTTAAGATTAGTGTTCATGTTAGGTTTATGGTTAGGTTTTGTGTTAGGTTTAGGGTGAGTGTTAGGTTGAGGTATAGTTAGGGTTAGGGTTAGGTTTTTCATCAGCAGTAGGGTAAGTGTTAGTGTATGTGTTAGGGATACAGACAGGGTTAGGGTTAGAATTAGAGTTAGAGTTTGCTTGAGGTTTAGGGTTTGATTTTGCTTTAGTGGTAGGGTTAGGTTTAGTGTTAGGGATACATATAGGGTTTCATTGAGGGTAGTTTTTGGGGTAAGGGTAAGGGTTAAGTTTAGGTCTGGGGTTATTATTTGGTTTGAGTTTAGTGTTAGGTTAATTGTTAAGGATAGGGATATGTTCTATTCAACCATAGTGGTGCCTTTTGAAATATAACAAAAATTCATCAGTCTTTATAAAGTGTATTTATTTGGGGGTAGAAGCTTACAGTTACCAGGCCACAAAGCATAAAATTCTTCCCTCATCAAAGTCCACTTCATGGAGCAAAGCAGCTGCCGACCTCTCAATGTTCAGGCTTCTGGGTTCCTCTGTTGCAGGGGCTGCATTTCTCTCTGGGCTTAGCTTCTGTTTCCTCCACAAGTTCAGCTGTAGACCATGAGGCTCTCTACACATAGCGTCTCTCCACAAGGCCAGCTATAGACTCTGGGATGAACGGCTTACTTGTTTTCTCCTGGAGCACTTCTCTCCAAAATCAGAGCTGCTTCTCAAATTTCTACAACTCAAATCTGCTGCCTAGCCCTTATACTTGAGACCACACCCACCGAGCGGTGGGGCTCAACACCCTCCTGATGTGGCCCAGTTAATGCCCTTATCATAAACCAATCATGCTCAGATGAACAGATCAGTTTACAAGCATGATCCAATTTATATGTTTGGAATTCATAATTACATAAAACTGTCAAACCATTACAGGATAGGATTAGGGTTAGGTTTAGCATTAGGGTTAGGGTTAGGTTTAGTTATAAGGTTTAGTGTAAGCACTATGGACAGGGTTAGGGATACAGTTAGGGTTAGGCTTAGATATAGATTTAGGATTAGAGTTTAGTGTTGGTATAAGGGGTAGGGTTAGGGTTAGAGTTATGATTAAGTTTAAGTTTAGGGTTAGGATAAATGTTAGGAATAGGGTTAGGGTTATGGTTAGGTTTAGGGTTATTGATAGGGATAGGGTTAGGCTTAGGGTTAGTGTTATGGTTAAGGTTACGGATAGGGTTATTGTTAGGGTTAGGGTTACGGTTATGGATATGTTTAGGGATAGGGTTACTGTTAGCATTAAGGCTTAGGTTTAGGCTAGGGTTATGGTTAAGTTTAGGTTTACATTTAGTGTTAGGGTTAGGTTTAGCATTAGGGTTATGGTTAGGGTAAGGTTAAGGGTTAGGGTTAGATTTAAGTTTAGGGTTAGGCTTAGGGTTAGGGTAAGTGTTAGGTTTAAGGTAAGGTTTAAGTTTAGGGTGAGGGTTAGTGTTAGGGTGAGGTATAGATTAGGGTTAGGGTTAGGTTTTGCATCAGAGGTAGGGTAAGGGTTAGGGTATGGATTAAGGATAGGGATATGTTTAGGGTTAGGGCTGGAATTAGAGTTAGGGTTCAGTTTGGGTTGAGGGTTTGATTTTGCATTATTGGTAGTGTGAGGATTAGTGTTAGTGATAGGGTTAGGTTTAAGGTTAGTTATAGGGTTGAATTTAGGGTTAGGATAAGGGTTAGTTTTAGATATAGTGTTAATATTTGGTTTGAGTTTATTGTTAGGTTAAGTGTTAAGGATAGGGACAGGATTAGAGATAGGGTAAGGGTGAGTGTTAGGGATAGGGGTAGGGTTGGGATAGGGATCAGGTCAGGATTAGGGTTAGGGTTAGGGGTAAGATCAGGATTAGTTTTAGGTTTTGCATCAGCAGTAGGGTTGAGGTTAGGGTTAGCTAGGATTAGTGTTCAGATAAGAGTTAGGAATAAGTTTACAGTTAGTGTTAGGTATATGGTTAGGAATAGGTTAAGGAGTAGGGTTAGCATTAGAGTTAGGGCTAGTATTAGTTTTAGCATTAGGGTTATGGTTAGGGTTAGTGTTAGGGATAGGGTTAGGGTTAAGTATATTATGTTAAGGTTAGGGTTAGGTTTATGTTTAGGGTTAGGGTTAGGGTTAGGAATAGGGTTAGGGATAGGTATAGGGTTAGGTTTCAGGGTTAGGTTTAGGGTTAGTGTTAAGGTTCCGGTTAGGGTTAGGGTTAAGTTTAAGGGTTAGGTTTAGGTTTTGTATCAGCCTTAGTGTTATGTTAGGGTTAGGCTTAGGTTAGGGTTAGGGTTAGGGTTAGAGTTAGGATAAGAGTTAGGGATAAGTTTAGGGTTAGGGTTAGGTTTAGGGTAAGTTTTACGGTAAGTTAAGGTTTAAGGTTAGGGTAAGGGTTAGTGTTAGGGTGAGGTATAGTTAGGGTTAGGGTTAGGTTTTGCATCAGCGGTAGGGTAAGGGTTAGATTATGGGTTAGAGCTAGGGATAGGTTTAGGGTTAGGGTTAGAATCAGAGTTAACATTTGGTTGGGGGGTAGGTTTGATTTTGCATTAGCGTTAGGGTTTGGAGTAGTGTTAGGGTTAGGTTTAGGGTTAGGTTTAGGGTAACATTTAGGGTAAGATTTTAGGGTTAGGTTAAATGTTAGGTTTAGGTTTAGGGTTAATATTTGGTTTGAGTTTAGTCTTAGGGTTTGGGTTAGGGATATTGTTAGGGTTAGGGTTAGGGTTAGTGATACATTTAGGGTTAGTGTTAGAATTAAAATTAGGTTTAAGGTTAGGGTTAGGTTTAAGGTTAGGTTTACCATTAGGGTTAGGGTTAGGGTTAGGTTTAGGGTTAGGTTAGGTATAATGTTTAGTGTACACATTAGGGCTACGGTTAGGGATATAGTTAGGTTTAGGCTTAGATATAGATTTAGGGTTACGTTTTATGGTTGGTGTAAGGGATAGGATTTTGGTTAGAGTTATGATTAGATGTAAGGTTATGGTTAGGGATTGGGTTAGGTTTATGGTTTGGGTTAGGGTTAAGGATAGCGATAGGGTTAGGTTTAAGGTTAGGGTTAGTGTTAAGGTTAAATTTAGGGTTAGGGTTAGGGTTATGGTTAGGGTTAGGGTTACTGTAAGGGATATGGTTAGGGTTAGGGTTAGAATTAGGGTTAAGGGTTAGAGTTAGGGTTAGGGTTAGGTGTAAGTTTATGTATAGTGTTAGCATTATGGTTAGGTTTAGCATTTGGATAATGGTTTTGTTAAGGTTTAGGGTAAGGGGTGGTTTCAAGGTTAGGGCTCAGCTTAGGGTTAGGGTTAGGATTAGGGTTTAGGTAAGTGTTATGGATAAGTTAAAGTTTAAGTTTAGGGTGAGGTTTAGTGTTAGGGTGAGGTATAGATTAGGGTTATGTTAAGGTTTTTCATCAGCAATAGGGTAAGGGTTAGGGCATGGGTTTAGGGATAGGGATAGGGTTAGGGTTAGGCTTAGAATTAGAGTTAGGTTTCAGTTTAGGTAGAGGGTTTGATTTTGCATTAGAGGTAGGTTTAGGATTAGTGTTAGGTTTAGGTTTATGGTTAGGTGTAGGGTTGCATTTAAGGTTAGGTTTTAGGGTTAGTAAAGGGTTAGGTTTAGATATAGGGCTAATATTTGTTTTGAGTTTAGAGTTAGGTTAAGTGTTAAGGATAGGGATAGGATTAGATTTATAGTTATGAGAGGGTAAGGGATAGGGATAGGTTTAGATTTATGGTCATGTTTAGGTATAGGGAAAGGGGTAAGTATAGGGTTAGAGTTAGGATTAGGATTTGGGTTGTTTATATTAAGGCTTAGGGTTAGTGTAAGGTTTAGATTTAGGGTAGGTTTTAGGGTGAAGATTAATTTTAGGTTTAAAGTTAGGGTTCACTTAAGTTTAATATTAGGGTTAGGTTTAGGTTTTGCATCAGTGGTAGGTTTGGGGTTAGGGTAAGAGTTAGGGTTAGTGTTAGGATCAGATTTAGTGATAGGGATAGGTTTAGGTTTACTGTTATGGTTAGGGTTAATAATAAGAATAGATTTAGGGTTAGGGTTAGGGTTAGAGTTAGGGTTAGGATTAGGATAATATTTAGGGAGAGGGATAATATTTAGGGTTAGGGTTAGGGTAAAGTTTAGCATTATGGTTATGGTTAGGGTTAGGATTAGGTTTAGGGTTAGGGTTAAGTTTAGGGTTAGGGTTAGTGTTAGGGTAAGGTTTATGGTTAAGTTAAATTTAAGGGTTAGAGTTAGGGTTAGGGTTAGGGTAAGTTTAGGTTTAAGTTAAGGATTAGGGTTAGGGTTAGGTTAAGGGTTAGATTTATGGTTAAGATTAGGGTTAGGGTTAGGATTTGCTTCAGTGATTGTGTTAGGGTTATGGTTATGGTTAGGGTTAGGGTTAGAGTTAGGTATAGTGTTATGGTTAAGTTAGCGTTAGAGTTAGTATTAGTATTGGGTTAGTGTTAGAATTAGGTTTAGCATAAAGGTAACGGTTCGGGTAAGGTTTAGCATTAGGTTTAGGTTAGAGTTAGGGTTAGGGTTAGGTTACGGTTAGGATTAAGATTAGTGCTAGGATTAGACTTTGCATCAGTGTTAGGGTTAGATTTCAGATTAAGGTTAGGGTTAGGGTTAGGGTTAGGTTTAGCATTAGGCATATGGTAAGGCTTAGGTTAGGGTTAGTGTTAGGCTTAGAGTTAGATTTAGGATTAGGGTTTAGGGTTGGTGTAAAGGGTAGGGTTAGGATTATGATTTGGTTTAGGGTTAGGGTTAGGTAAGGTTTTGCATTAGTGGTAGGTTTAATGTTAGGATTAGGTTTGGTTTTGCTTTAGTGGTAGGGTTAGGATTTTGTTTAGGGTTAGGTTTAGCATTAGGGTTTTGGCTATTGTCAGGGTTAGGTTTAGGTTTAGGTTTAATGTTTAGGATAACTGTTAGTGATAAGGTTAGACTTAGGGTTAGGGTTAGGCTTATAGTTAGATTTGGGTTAGGTTTAAGTTTAGGGTAAGGGGTAGTGTTAGTGTTAGGGTTTTGATTAGGTTTAAGGTTAGGGTTAGGATAAGTGTTAGGGATAGGTTTTGAGTTAGGGTTAGGGATATGGATAGGGGTAGGGTTTGGGTTAAGTTTAGGTTTAGGCTTAGGGTTACTGTAAGGTTTAGATTTAGGGTAAGGTTTAGGGTGAAGATTTTAAAAAAATCAATATGGAATTGTAATTATAATAATTTTTTTTCAAAATTTTATTTTATTTTTTTTGTTACATATACCCCCCCTTTCTGCTTGCTCTTGCTGTGTGTCCATTCTTCTGTGTTCCTCTATGTCTGATTCTTGTATCCCCCTGTTTTTGCTGTGACGTGCCAAGTCGGCCCTCCATGTGGGTGGCTCCATTCCATTTCACGGGAGGCTCCACTCCGTGTTTTTTGTGCAGCACACCTCCGTGTTTTGTGGGTTGCTCGGCTCCATGATTCGCAGGCACTCAGCTCTGTGTTTCACAGGTGACTTGCTGTGCATGTGGCAGCTCCGCCCTGCCTGTGGCAGCTTTCTGCCCTGCCAACAGCAGCTTTGCCCCACCCACAGCATCTTGCCCTTCCCAATGCCATCTGCCCACTTGGAGAGGTCCCTGGGAACCAAACCTGGGGCCTGCAATGTGGTGTACCTGCACCCATATCCACTGTGCTATACAGCTGGCCCCAGGTTAAGGCTTAGGTTTAGTGTAAGGTTTTAATTTAGGGTAAGTTTTAGGGTGAAGATTAAGTTTAGATTTAAGGTTAGGGTTTGCTTAAATTTAAGATTAGGGTTAGGGTTAGGTTTTGCATCAGATTTTTAGGTTGAGGGTTAGGGTAAGAGTTATGGTTAGTGTTAGCATAAAAGTTAGGGATAGGGATAGGTTATCATTACTGTTATGGCTAGGGTTAAGAATAAGAATAGGTTTAGGGTTAGGGTTAGTATTAGAGTTAGGGTTAAGGTTAGAATATATTTAGGGAGAGGGGTGGGGATGGGGTTAGGTTTAGGGTAAGGTTTAGCATTAGGGTTATGGTTAGGGTTAGGGTTAGGTTTTGTGTTAAGGTTATGTTTAGGGTTTGGGTTATGGTTAGGGTAAGGTTTAGGGTTAAGTTAAGGTTTAGCATTAGGGTTAGGTTTAGGGTCAGGTTTATGGTTAAGTTTAGGGTTAGGGTTACTGTTAGGGTAAGGTTTAGGATTAAGTTAAGTTTTAGGGTTAAGTTTAGGGTCAATGTAAGTTTTGCATTTAAGTTAAGGTTTAGGGTTAGGGTTAGGGTAAGGGTTAGATTTAGGGGTAAGATTAGGGTTAGGGTTAGGTTTTGCATCAGTGATTGGTTTAGGGTTACAGTTAGTGTTAGAATAAGAGTTAAGGATAAGGTTATGGCTATGGTTAGGGTTAGGGTTAGAGTTAGGATTAGGGTTAGGCTTAGGAATAGGGCTACATTTAGGTTTATGGTTAGTTTTAGAGTTAAGGTTATGTTTAGGGATAGGTTTAGCATTAGGGATATGGTAAGTGTTAAGGTTAGGGTTAGTGTTAGGGTTAAATTTAGGGTTAGGGTTAAGTTTAAGTTTAGAGTTAGTGTTAGGATAAGAGTTAGGGATAGGGACATGTTTAGGGTTAGGGTTAGGCTTAGGGTTAGGAATAGGGTTAGGGTTAGGGTTAGTATTAGAATTAGGTTTAGTGTTAGGGTTAGTTTTTACATTAGGGTTATGTTTATGGTTTGGGTTAGTGTTCAGGTTAGGGTTAAGTTTAGGGTTAGGGTTAAGGTTGGGGTTAGGGTTAGGTTTAATGTTAGGGTTAGGTTGAGTGTTATGTTCAGGTATAATTTTGGGTGAGGGTTAGGTTTTGCATCAGCAGTAGGGTAAGGGTTAGGGTGTGTTAAGGATAGGGTTAGGGCTAGAATTAGAGTTAGCATTCAGTTTAGGTTGAGGGTTTGATTTTGCATTAGTGGTAGGGTTAGGATTAGTGTTAGTGTTAGGATTAGGTTAAGGGTTAGGTATAGGTTTGCATTTTAGGGTTAGGTTTTAGAGTTAGGATAAGGGTTATGTTTAGATATAGGGTTAATATTTGGTTTGAGTTTACTGTTAGGTTAAGTGTTAATGATAGGGATAGGATTAGAGATAGGGTTAGGGTGAGGGTTAGGGATAGGGATAGGGTTAGGTTTAGCATTAGGTTTAGGGATAGGGATAGGGATAGGGATAGGGATAAGGATCAAGTTAGGGCTAGGGTTAGGGTTAGGGGTAAGATCAGTTTTAGGGTTAGGTTTCACATCAGCAGTAAGGTTGAGGTTAGAGTTATAGTTAGAATTAGTGTTAAGATAAGAGTTAGGATAAATTTACAGTTAGTGTTAGGTATAACATTAGGGTTAATTTAAGGGATAGGTTTAGTATTAGACTTAGGGTTAGTGTTAGGTTTAGTTTTAGCATTAGAGTTACAGTTTTGGTTAGGGTTAGGGTTAGGGTTAGGGTTAAGTTTATTGTGTTAAGGTTAGGGTTAGGTTTATGGTTAGCATTAGGGTTGGGGTTAGGTTTAGGGTTAGGGATAGGTATAAGGTTAGGGATAGTGTTAGAGTTAGGGTTCAGGGTTAGGTATAGGGTTAGTGTTAGGGTTAGGGATATGGTTAAGTTTAGTGTTAGTTTTAGGTTTTCCATTAGCTGTAGTGTTATGTTAGGGTTATGGTTAGGTGTGGGTTAGTATTAGGCTTAGAATTAGATTTGGGATTAGGGTTTAGGGTTGGTGTAAAGGTTAGGGTTAGGGTTAGGTTTATGCCTAGGTTTAGGGTTAGGGTTAGTGTAAGTTTTTGTGTTAGCAATAGGGTTTTTATGGTTAGTTTTGGTTTTGCTTTAGTGGTAGTGTTAGGATTTTGTTTAGGGTTAGGTTTAGCATTAAGGTTATTATTATAGTTAGTGTTAGTGAGTATTAGGGTTAGAGTTAGTTTGAGCATTAGGGATATGGTGTTAGGTTTAGGGTTAGTGTTAGGGTTAAATTTAGTGTTAGGGTTACAGTTAGTGTAAGGTTAGGGTCAGGTTATGGTTTAGGATTAGGGTTAGTTTTAGGGTTAGGGTTATGGTTAATATTAGTGTTAGGGTTAGGTTTTGTATCAGTTGTAGGTTTAGGGTTAAGGTTAAGATTAATGTTAGTGTTAGGATAACAGTTAGGAATAGGGATAGGGTTATGGTTAGGGTTAGGGTTAGGAATAGTGTTAGTGTTAGGGTTAGTATTAGAATTAGTGTTGGTGTTAGGCTTAGTTTTTGTATTAGGGTTATGTTGATGGTTTCAGTTAGTGTTAGGGCTAGGTTTAAGGTTAAGGTTAGGGTCAGGGTTTAGGTTAGGGTTAGGGTTAGGGTTAGGGTAAGTGTTAGGTTTAGAGTAAGGTTTAAGATTTGTGTTAGTGTTAGGTTTAGGGTTAGGTTTGGTGTTAGGGTTAGGTTGAGTGTTATGGTGAGGTATAGTTTAGGGTTAGGTTTATGATTTGCATCAGCAGTGTGTTAAGGTCTAGGGTAGATTTAGGGATAGGGATAGGGTTAGGGTTAAGTTTAGAATTAGAGTTAGTGATTGGTTGAGGTTTACAGTTTGATTTTACTTTAGCAGTAGGGTTAGGGTTAGTGTTAGGATTAGGTTTAGGGTTAGGGTTAGGTATAGCATTGCATTTAGGGTTAGGTTTTAGGGTTAGGATAAGGGTTAGGTTTAGGTATAGTTTTAATATTTGGGTTGAGTTTAGTGTTAAAGTGTTAAGAGTAGGGATAGAATTAGAGTTAGGGTTAGGTTTAGCATTAGGGTTAGGTTTAGGGTGAGGTTTAGGTTTAAGGTTTAGTGTAAGCTTTAAGGATAGGGTTAGTGATATGGTTAGGTTTAGGCTTAGATATAGATTTAGGGTTAGGGTTTAGGGTTGTTGTAAGGGGTATGGTTAAGTTTAGAGTTATGATTAGGTTTATGGGTAGTTAGGATAAGTGTTAGGGATAGGCTTAGGGTTAGGGATAGGGATAGGGATAGGGTTAGTGTTAGGGTTAGTGTTAGGGTTAGGGTTAGGTTTAGGGTTAATTTACATTTGGATTTAGTGTTAGGGTTAGGTTTGGCATTAGGGTAATATTTAGGGTAAAGTTTGGGCTAGGGTTTGGGTTAAGGTTAGGGTTAGGGTTAGGGTTAAATTTATTGTTAAGGTTAGGGTTAGGGTTAGGGTAAGTTTTAGGGTTAAGGTAAGGTTTAAGTTTAGAGTGGGAGTTAGTGTTAGGGTGAAGTATAGATTAGGGTAAGTGTTAGGTTTTGCATCAGCAGTACAGTAAGTTTTAGGGTATGGGTTAGGGATAGGGATAGGGTTAGCTTGAATTAGAGTTAGGGTTCAGTTAGGTTGAAGGTTTTTTGTTGCAAGGTAAGGTTAGCATACGTGTTAGTGTTAGGGTTAGGTTTAGGGTTAGGTATAGGCTTGCATTTAGGTTTAGCTTTTAGGGTTTGCATAAGGGTTAGATTTAGGTATAGAGTTAACATTTGGTTTGAGTTTAGTGTTAGGTTAAGTGTTAAGGATGGGGATAGGATTAGAGTTAGGGTTAGGGTGAGGGTTAGGGATAGGGATAGGGTTAGGTTTAGGGCTAGGATTAAGGATAGGAATAGGGATAGTGATAAGGTTAGCATTAGGGTTATGGGTAAGATCAGGGTTAGGGTTAAGTTTTACATCAGCAGTAGTGTTGGAGTTAGGGTTTGGTTAGGATTAGTTTTAGGATAAGAGTTAAGGGTAATTTTACAGTTAGTGTTAGGTTTAGGGGTAGGGATAGATTAAGGGTTATGGTTAGTATTTTAGTTACGGTTAGTGTTAGGGTTAATTTTAGCAATAGGATTACAGTTAGGGTTAGGTTTATGGTTAGGTTTAATGCTAGGGATAGGTATAGGGTTAGTGATCATGATAGGGTTGTTTTCAGGGTTAGGTTTAGGGTTACGTTTAAGATTAGTGTTAGGCTTAGGTTCTTCATCAGCCGTAGCATTATGATTAGGGTTAGGGCTATGTTACGTTTTGGGTTAGGCTTAGAGTTTAGGGTTAGGTATTGGTTAGGGCTAGAGTTAATATTAGTGTTGGGTTAGTGTTAGGGGTAAGTTTAGCATTAGGGCAACGGTTAGGGTAAGGTTTAGGGTTAGGTTTAGGTTAGGTTTAGGGTTAGGTTTAGGGTTAGTGTAAGTGTTAGGGTTAGGGTAAGGATTTTTTTATTTTTAAAAATATATATTTTTATTTTTTGAAAAGATACTTAGAATACATAAATATCACATAAAAACATAGGGTATTCCCATATTACCTGATCCCTATTCATCTCACATTTTCCTGCTTTAACAACATCCTTCATTAGTGTGGAACATTCATTAAAATTGATGAACACATTTTGTAACATTACCTCTAAGCATGGAGTATAGTTTATATTGTAGTTTACATGCTCTCTTGCACAATTTTATAGGTTATGGCAAGATATATAATGGCCTTTATCTCTCATTGCAATGTCATGCACAACTGATTTTTTAAATATATATATATATAGTTTTAGGTACATTGATTACATAAATATTACACAGAGATTCCAGGAGTACCCATATTCCTCGCTCCCTCAGCTCCCACAACCCCCCACATAAATTGCTCTCAAGCATAGATCACAGTTCAGACTGTAGACGACCCTCTCTCCCATACAGTTCTGCATAATACATGATGATACAAAATGGCCTACATCCTCCAATGCAGCATCACTCACGACATTTCCCAGGTCCCAAAAGAAAACCCCACATCACAATTTCTCTTCCATCACCCTACTCCTAAAGTGTCCAGTGACCCTGGCTCCACATAATTTTGCAATTTCTTCCATTGAATATATCACAAGTCTATAGCAGGACACCAATAAGTCCATTGTAGTCCATAGTTCTTCCCCCAATCCCATGGAGTCTGGGATAGTGATGTCCCCTCCACCACCAAGGGAGAGGGGCTTATATCCCATGGATGTGGTGAGAGATAGTATCCTGCCTGCAGCTCCAGGCTCTCTGCATTCCCCTGCATAGCTGTCGTCCATCATCAACTCCCAACCAAGTGTCCTGGGTGAGTCCATTGAGTTGTTGCGTAGGAGTTGCAGGTCCACAGAGTCTCTGGACCCAGTTGGCACATGGACAACCCATAGTCTCTGATTTATGGAAGTACACCTAAAACTCTGGCATCAAATATAGGTTTGAAAAGAAGAGGCAGATGGACCATGTGCAGTGAAGACATATTTCAGTCAGACTCTGTCATTCTCAGGAGCAAGGATTCCAAATTAGGGCCAAGTACTAAGGCACCAAACTCTGGGAATATATGCCCTGATATAGGACCTGGATATCTCCAAACCCCTCCAGAAGCCCTCTGTTTGGGGTGATATCCATATTGGAAGCCTAGGAGGTCCTACTGGGATTTGCATAAGTGTTACCTCTGGATTGACCTCCTGACTCACTTTGAAGTCTGTTAGGCTTATGAACTCATTTGTCTTTACTATTTCCCTCTTTTATTTGAAGTCCTATCCCAGTTGTACTGCCTGTTGGCATTTGTTTGTAATACCTCATTGCCAGGGAGGCTCATCCCCAGGAGTCATGTCCCACTCTGGGAGGAATGTAATGCATTCATATTCTGAGTTTGGCTTAGAGAGAGGCCACATATGGGCAACAAGGAGGTTCTCCTTAGTCAACTCTTAGGCACCCCTTAACACTAGGCTATTTCAATTTCAACAGCAATGACTCATAAGGCTAGTCATCAATAACAAGGGCCCATCAATGGATCATCCTCCTTTGCCAGACCCTGCCCTTGTACTCAGGGTGATGTTGCTACTCTTCTGGAAAATATGACAGAGATCTCCAGGATGGGAATTCAGTGTTCTCCCATTTACTGAGTAATATTTCAACCCGTGACCATGTCTCATTAGCCTTTGAACAATTATATGTATGTTCAGGTGAACTTCCTCCCATGCACCCCCAACCTTGGCACCCCCCTCCAATGATCCTCTCCCATCTATATTGTGACCCTTCTGTGATCCATAGCCTCTTCACAGGTGAAGCCATCTAGGGTAAGGTTTTAGATTACCTTTAGGGTTAGGGTTAGGGGTAGGTTTAGGATAGGGTTAGGCTTATGTTTTAGAATAAGGATAGGGCAGAGTTTTGGTTAGTCTTAGAGTTAGAGTTAGGGTTAGTGTTAGGTTATTTTTAGGGTTATGGATAGGGTTAGGTTTAGGGTTAGTATTATGGTTAAGATTATGTTTAGGGTTAGGTTTTGCAGCATTGGTTGGGTCAAGGTTAGGCTTAGGTTCAGGGTTAGGGTTCAGGTTATGTTTAAGGTTAGGGATAGGTTTAGGGTTAGGTTTAGGCTTAGCATTACCGATATGGTTGGTTCATGCTTAGGGTTAGAATTAGATTTAGGGATAGAGATAGGTTAGTATTAGGGTTACGGTTAAGGGTATGCTTAGGGATAGGGTTAAGTTTGGGTTATGGTAAATTTTAGGGTTTGAGTTAGAGTTAGAATTAAGATTAGGCTTAAGGTTAGGATAAGGGTTAGGTTTTGCATCATTGGTAGGTTTTCTGTTAGGGTATGATTTAGGTTTTGGGATAGGGTTAGGATAAGGGTTAGGGTTAGTGTTAGGGTTGGGGTTAGGGATCTGGGTAGGGTTAGGGTTAGGTTTTCTATTAGAGTTAGTGTTAGGGTTAGGGTGATGTTTAGCATTAGAGTTATGGTTATGGTTAACATTAGGGTTAGTGTTAGGTTTAAGGTTAGTGTTAGGTTTAGGGTTAGGGCAAGGGTTAGGTTTATGTTAAGGTGTATGGTTAGGGTTAGGGTTAGCGTTAGTTTTAAGATTAGGGTTAAGGTTATGTTTTGCATCAAAGTAGGATCAGGGTCAGGGTTAGGGTTAGGGTTACAGTTAGGTTTAGGGTTAAGGTTAGGGATAGGTTTAGACTTAAGTTACCGATATGGTTGGTTTATGATTTGGGTTATGTTTAGAGTTAGGGAAAGAGATTGGTTAGGGTTGTGGATAGGGTTAGGGTTAGGGTAAGTTTTTGGGTTAGCATTAGGGTTAGGGATAGTTTTAGGTTATCATTAGGCTTAGGGTTAGGGTCAGGTTTAGGGTTTGAGTTAGGGTTAGGATTTCCATTAGGGTTTAGATTAGCATTAGTT
>PVKH010006437.1:0-21060 GCA_004027955.1 Chaetophractus vellerosus | reverse complement strand
TCATTATTACTTATGATATTTCAAATACCATTAATCCATTATCAGTGTTCAGGATTAGTTTAAAGTATAGAAAATTGAGTTGTAGCATAATATAAATACATAAAAATAAAGTTGGCGATATAAAACCAATGGCACAACTTAAAAAGTTGGGAAAGGTAAGAGGAAAAGTAGTGGAGAAAGATATGGAATGTCTTCTTATATACAGGGGGATCAAGATATGACTCAAAAGATTATGAGTCAAAAAAGATTAAAAATAGTATTTGAATTTTAGGGTAAACAAATATAATTAAGATGAAAATGTAATTTACAAACATTGGAGGTGCTTAAAGAGCAAAGAATATTAGTGGGCTAAATTCCTTATCTTTCTCAATGGGAAGTCAGTAGAGGTTGTTTATAGTTGACAGATTAAGAAATGTAGTTTGAGCCTTATTATTTATTATTATGGAATTATCCAGTGAGACAATAAATGAAAACCATCTAAATGGGTTTAGGAATGGGGAATTGATTGGAAAACCCACTAATAATTTTATGAATTTCTGTACTTTCAAATATTTTTTTCAGAGGGCAAACATGCACATACATGGCATATTTTCAAGCCAATAAAAGAGCTACATGGAGAAGATGGCAACCAGTATTGTGGAAATTCTCTACTCAACAGCAGCAGTGTCACATGTTTAAATTTCTCTTTTCTTTTGCCAAATATTTTCAATTTCAGTTATTCCTTTTGTTTCCTTCATCATGCAGCTTAACTGGGCCACAAGACATGTTCCATATGTGTAGAGATAGCCTGAAAACAGTATAGAGTATTTAATAATTATGGATCAAATACTTGATTTCTCCATTATATATTGACATATTAAATATTTCTAAAATTCAAGCTTTCTATTTTATGTTATCTTGGAGGCTAAAAACACACACACACACACATTAAGTTTCCTTAAAAACTGTCCATAACTTGAAATTACCGTGAAATTATACCCAAGAGGAAAAAGGTAAAACTAAATTAACAGTGCTTTATATTGATATATGCTGCCTTGTTATTTAACCATTGAGAGTCGTGATACATGCCATATAAAAGAACAATTATACACAAAAAGGAGTCAGAAAAATGTAGGTTGAGTGTTTAAACACTATGGTGTGGTTAAAATCTAACACTGTGAAGCAAATACACATTATATAATATTGGCATATTTTGAAAGTTAGGCATTAGATGTCACGCTGTTTACATGAACAACTTCTTAATCAAGGTTAGAAATACTAGCTATGTGCACACAAATTGTATTATCAGGAATCAAAAAACCAAGGTAAAGAAATGGCCTTGAATTGGATCTATGTACTAAGATATTTATCAGTCATTCCACAAACAATGATCAACTTTCAATGTAACAGGCATAGCTCCTCTACAATATTGAAAAAGGCCAAGAGAGCAAAGGGTGTCTTACTGATTTTCTTATAACCTTAGCACCTAGGAGACTTGTACGCTGAAGGCAGATAAGAAATATTTAACACTATTTTGACTAGTATAGAAAATAGAAAAGAAAATTATGCCATTTCCCAGAATTTAATAAAAATTAGGAAAAAAGAATTCATGTACATATATTTAAAAATTAGAAAAAAATTCTGAAAGCAAATATAAGTGAGAATGGCCAGTGTGCTACAGATTATTTGGGGGTATAAGAATTTTTTGTCAGAGCAAAATAACTATAGAATCTTACTCTGTAAAGATTTTGTACAAAAAAGTTCATAATTTACATCTTAAAGGTAAGTAGTTTTAGTTTCAGGGGAGTAGAGGCTGGAGTTAAAGGCAAGAGAAAAGAGTGTGTGTGTGTGTGTGTGTTTATAAACATAATTATATAAAGCAGGCTTGCTCAAAAAAGTTTACTGACAGAAGTAGCCAATGAAAAAGTTTAGACTGGGTATATGGTACCAGTCAGTGTGATTCTTATATAAGGGGGCCATAGGGCTCAATGAGCAACACCTCCTCTGAAGGCCCTAACTTCCTGTCAGGAAATTCCCTAGCATTGGGAAGAATAAGGCTTATCCATCAGTAGGTTAAGAAAACATTGTGCTTTACTTACACTTAACTACAAGATCAGAGTCTGAGAAAAATAAAGAGAAAAGAAAGGCAGATTTTTGTATAGTTTTGATTTGATTATTTATTCGATATTTATTAAGGTCCCGAGTTCTTTGGCCCCTCAGTGCCAAGGAATAATATTAGCCTATTAATAAGAGAAATTTTAAAGAGAACTTTAAAAATATTTTGACAAATGGCTGAGATTAAAAGGGTAAAACATTACATTAGAAAATACTATGAAATCTAAAGTTCCATGAGACAATGACAACATTACATCTACTGGGGTTGGCTCTCTCCACATGAATTCATAGGGTAATCAGTGGTATTTCAATATTGCTTCTTAAAAAGAAATTACTATGTTAATTAAAGATATATTTTTCCATCAGATGTGGATAGGCAATGACAAAATTCCACAAAATCAAAAAAGGATATATTTTTTCTCAATATTTTATCACCATAGGTAGTAAAATTATCAAAATACAACATTTGAAGAGCAGCAGGTTGTATTCATAACATGCACGTCATATAGGTCCATAAACTTAATTATTTTCTCTCTTTCCTCTTAGGTTGTAAATTTCTTGAGAACAGGAAGTTGATTTTTATATCTTGGACAGCTTTCCACAGAGTTGAAATCTGCTAAAAAAAACTTTTACTGGTAAATCTTTATCCCCCCTAAATATTTGGAAAATTGTTTACCAAACACAATTAAAATATGGTCCACTGGAGTACCAGCTTCGAGAGAGGTAAGGATTTCTTGGTGTCCAAGTTCCAAATCAAGCCTATTATACTATTGCTGTGAGCTCAGATATTGATTATATTATTTGTATTTCTTTAAAAAAAATGTACTTATATGCAGCTCAATTTCTTTGGGGCCTCATAGATTTGCTGGCATGAAACATGAATGGAACCCATTCTCCACACTGTCAAAATTGGGTTCAAAATTCAAGCTCTCTCTCTGAACCATATCCAACACCAAGAAGGGTTCAGCGGCTGAGATGGAGGTAAGATGCCCCTGATTTCAGCTCTGCTAGCTGTGACCTATGTCACAGGAGTATACAGGGGATTAAAAAACAGATTTTTATAAAGCTCTTTGGAGATCCTTGGATAAAAAGAGTTGCCCAGGCACACAGCATCCTTATCTCCCCCATTGCCACAGAGCCTGTGATTTCCCACGGCATGTTGTATCAACCTGAGAAAAAGCAAGGTTGAGCTGTGGAAAATAGGAACATTGGCAAGTGGAAGGGACAGGTAGCGATTCCAGCCCATGTGAATCACACGGGCTACCTCCTGGGATGCTAGGAGATAGTCAGGATTGAAATTAATGGATGGGAATGTTGATTCTCTTTTTAGGATAACTGTGGCATTGCAAACTGGTGAAATTACACAGTTTGTATTCTGTAATTTTGCTTGACTAAAAAAAATTAACTAGTAAAATAGCCTCTAGGAAATCTTAAAGGAAGCATAGCATCAAAATATGTAAAATGTATGGCTTAGCATTGGACATGAAAGGTATCCTGCAGTTAACTATTTCATTTATAGACCAGGGATTTCTAAAAACCAAGTTAAGTAAGAGTTTTTTTTATAAAGATCTTGCTGGGTTTTGCCCATGGATAAAGATGTTGAAGAAGGCATTGCTAGGGGAGAAAAGTCTTTAACTTATTCCGCTTACATTGCTTTAAATGTCAAAACATATGCCATATTTTGAATTTCCCTAATTCAAATAAGCCATATTTTGGCTTTTAAAAAGCTATTAATTCCAACTGCCTCATTTTATAAATACCACCTCTGAAAAACCACATATTTCTTTTCCCCACAGAAGAACTAATTAGGTATTCCATATTGCTATTATGTGACATAATGACATTAATTTCTTGTGCATATGTGGGTGGGAGACTGAAGCAATAGAAGAAATAATCCTTATTCCTTTTTCTCATATGATGCTAGAAATCATGGAAAGAAAGTAAAATGCAGAGACTAAATAAAAATATGAGGGTGGAGGGGGAATCAATAAATATCTAAATTATTTAAAGAAAAGCTACTGGCGGGTGTCTTACTGTCATGCATCATACCCTGGATCTGAAAGCAGACAGGTGAATTGTCTCCAGCCTGCATTGGTTTGGACACTCTCTCCAGCATGCTCATTAGCAGCTCAGAGTCTAGGCTCCCTGTTAGTAGAAAGGCAGGGATCACAGCAGGGAAGTATATCTCAGGCCTCTCACATTCCTGTTCTATCTTAGCAAAGCTTTACAAAGCCTTTTCTGGCAGCTCATTAGTAGGTTCACTGATGCATAAGAGACAGTCATTAGAAGTGTTTTTCAACATTGGCTTTTGATCAGGTGACTAGTAGCATCGTGGAGACATTTACTTACATTGTTTTCCATAAGAGATTCTATTGCTATATTGAGAATGACATACATAAAAAATGTTGAAAACTAGCTTGACCTTTCTATGACAAAAGGGGAGAAGAAAAAGCTCTATTAGTTCTCTGAATCTTGCCTTTATACTGTCAACTATGACGTAATAGATGCGTGGACTACTCCCTCAGCAACTGCTCTCTTTTAGCTTTAATAATCTAAGACAAGTTCAATCCTGTCCATTTGATTTAGGGTTATGACAAAGGGGACACTGGTGTGAACAAAAACAAATAAAATTCTTTAAGCTTTATAGAGTCTGTTCTGATGTTAAGCATTTGCTTTTTCACCATAAAGGCTGACTTTCCAAATAAGGGCAAAATCTATCATACACAGCAAAATAAAGCATTGTAAAAAAAATTAGCAGACCAAATTGAGATGGCTGGTTTACCTTTAAAGAGAGATTCCACTGTAAAAATTTGTCAAAGCTCCAAGGACAATATTTTTTATGCATAAAACCCTAAGATATAGTACGTGGATAAAGCATATATGGTATACTTTATACCTGTTATAACATAGGACTGAATTTGTCATACCTTCAAGTGTTCTCTTTATAAAATAAAGCAGCTTATTATGGGTAATTGTACTTTTGCTAATAGATTTTTTTTCGTTGATAATTATCTTTCACCACCAATATTCTTTCCCTTTTCCCCCAAAACACTGACTTTGTCAGGCCTTAGTTTGATGAACATTTTTATATCAACACTTCACAGAGCATGCGTTTAGTCATTGGTTCCTTATGAAGAGAAGAAAATCATGTTAAGCACATATGCTTATATGCCACTCAAAAGGATGAGAAGCTTTCTTTGTCAAACTTTACTGAAACAAAGTGCATCAGCTTAATCAGGTCTATTCTTGGCAATATAGGAACATGACATGCCAATTACATAAACTTTCAACTAAGTGAAGACTCCTGCTGACTAATTCAGTGTTGATTGTTTTACGCTACTTGGCTTTGAGTGCTTGTTAAGTCTTAAGGAGAAAAAAAAAAGAGGGGATGGAAAGAAGGGGTAACAATTGTAGGGATTCTCTGCTTCCGTCAAGCACTCTTATGATTGCCAGCAATTAGTTAAGCTTCTTGGCGGTAAAATGACAAAACGGAACTTGATCAAATACAATGTGTGGAGCGCACAGGCATCTGCCCCAGCTGAAAGACATTACAATGTTTGTTAACCTTACGGGTCATTCCTGATTCACTTCTGCAGACAGAAAACAAGATTTATATAACACAGATCAATACTGCCCTAAGACTTTCGCCATTGAGGATGCTAGATTGAGGCACTTCTCTTTATCAGTTTACCATGACACTAATGTATTTTGCCTGTTTTGCCTGGTCAGTGATGAATCTGTTGGCAAGAGAAAACGAATAAGTTTTGTTGTTGAGAGACATGTTGTCCATGATTTGTCTCAGTAGACATGCCAACTTGCTGGCCAATTCATTTCCTATTTAATTTAAGTGGCATATCTGTCTTCTCCTTTCAGGTATGCGTTTTGTCTACTGCACAACCATACTGGCAGTGCTCAGAATGAGTTTGCAGTAGATCTCTGCAAGTAGATTGTCACAGGAGAACCCGGAACCAAATCTACTATAATTTTTAGCGGAATCTTTTGGAAACATAGAGCCACCTTCTAACCCAGTGTCCAGCATGAAAGCTCTTTGAGAGAATATTACAGCAGCATTTTATAAATAGTTCAATTGTGACAGTACTTTGTGATTATAAATATATAGCAAATATTTTAAAAAATCAGAGCTTATTTCCTATATGGAGAAACATATCATTGTTTACATTATGAGGCCAACCAAGTATTATTTAATTATGAAATATTTGTGGTAGAATTTGAAAATATTCTATTATGATGTGTTACATGAGGTTCCTGTCCTAGTTTCTTCATTACCTCAATTAGCTGTACTCAATACTCACCCCTTTAAGACATTGGATAATATTTATAAATAGCAGAAAAACAAAACACAAGATGATTCATTTTAAAAAGCAAAGCTTCTATAATTTCATTTTGAATGAAGCTATTTTCAAAACTTAAAAAAAAAACCATACCATTATCACCAGTCCCCTGAGTTAGCTGGATATTAATAAAAGAGCCAAGAAAGAAATGGCATTATGTTTCAAATCATGACAAAACGTATGCTCTAGGAAAAAGTGTCAAGTGGTAAAAACCATAAAAAACTCCCCAAACACTGACAGTCCTTAAGCAATGGAACAGTTAACATAGCACAGCACAGTCCACAAATCTGCCAGCTAAATCTCTGTGTCAGAACACATTAATTATAGCAGTCAGTTTACCTTTCTCCTTCATAACATTTTTGATTAAAATTTCACACATTACAATGATATGTGTCCTTTCTACAAGCTGTGAAATTTACTCAGTCGTCAATGGGTTTCGATTTTGTTCCTAAGAAGCTTATAGTACATAAAAAATTAACTTATGGTCTCTGAATAGTGAAATCAAGGACAGCTTCTTTTGGATATAATTTTTATACCAGCAGTGGTGTCACAGAGCAAAATATTCATTAGTAATATTGTACCCCCAAAAGCAATAACTTCTTAATATGTTGGCTCAAAATTTATAACTGCAAGGTTTAATTAAGCTGTAGATTATGTTTTGAAAGGTATAGTCAATGTAATGAATCCCTGAAGATAAAAAATAAACAATAGAAGATAATCAAAACATTTATCTATTTAATGGATTTATATAGTGTGTTGTAAATGTTATTTAACAGATGTGTGAAGATTAATACAACAATACAGAGATAATTGTGAACAAATTCAAATCATTACTATCTATATTGGGCGTGCAATATTTCCTCAATGTTAACTCTTAAAACTACAGACTACAACTTTATAGGTCTATCAGTTTGAAATCCAATTAATTAAGAATGAAGCACTGTAGTCTTTATATTATATAGTCTTCTGATTGGTTACATACAAAAGACAATTCACCACTTACAAACTAAGAATTTAATGAAGTAACTCTGAACCAAGATTTCTCCAGTGTTACATCATTTATCACATTTAATTATTTCATCTGCATTAACCATGTCCTGGAATTACTCTTCTTCATGGGTTCTGTTTTTAATAGCTATTTTGGAAATCTGATGTATGACTATGCATGTGTGTTGGAGTATTTGCACATATATTTGCACGCACCTAGCCATCCTGCATCCTACTGAGACATACATATTAAGTTTCAGCTGCCTTGGAACATGAAATACAGTTTTTTTCCCCTTAAAAATACAATGAATGCAACACTATTTTCTTATTAAACAAAAGTGTTATTGATTTATTTAACTCAATTCCTTTATTATATGAAAAATAAGGTGAAGTGTAAACACAAGATTTCAACTATTTTACTGAATTTAAAAGTTATATGGATTTGAATGCCAGGGGGCATCTGAAGATCTTCCTCTTGAACACAAATATTCTAAACCTTCTTATCATAAAAAGAGCACACATTTTCATAAACAAGCTATTTAGGACTTAATCAAATCCTTTGGATTTGAACAACAGTTTGACAAAAAAAAAATTTTTTTTTTTAAATCGAGTAGGCTATTTTTAAAATAGAAAAATGTTTGAAGGGAGAATATTGAATATTCTTCACCATCAATGTTTGGAAATGGTTGAAAATTATATTAGTCACATTTAGAAAGCAAAACAGCAAATGTTTGGCTAAATGGTAGGCCATTGATCTTAAGGCTTCCTGAATTGTACATTGTAAATCTCTTTTTAACATCCATGAGTAACTGCAGTTGAACAGTTTGTGAAGTAGGACTGTTCACTTCCCACAATACCTTGCCATTTATAGAATTTCTAAGAGTGGTACTCCATAGTAATATTCTCCTAACTGGACTGGGAATGAAAATGCAGAGGCCTTCTCTTCAAGTCACTGCTCAGTTTTTCTTTGAGAAGACTTATTCTATTAATTTTGAGGCATTCCACAGTTAACCCAAGTTCCAAGAAGGGCATTCTAGCTAATTCTACCTATTGCAACTTAATATCAATCTTTTCTTTCTTGTCCTTGAAGGAGCTAAATGGCTGGTAACTATTCTCCATAAACTTAATGTAAAGTGGTAGGCTGACTCTCAGGCTTCCCTTCTCTAAGTTATTTAATCTGAAATTCCTTAACCTTCCTACACATAATCAGCTTTCAAATCATCTAGTTATTTCCACTTTTTTCCTCCACATTGTCTCCAATTTTCTACATTTAGCTTAATGTGAGGATCTCAGATGCTAATACAGTCCCAAGTTGAATTTTACAGTGCACAAGCATCAAATTGGCCATGGAAATGCTAAGTCTAAATATAGCAACAAGCAGTAAATAAAACACAATAGTAAATATCACATACCAACAACAACACAATAGTAAATACAAACAAACTGCCGTTATATCAAATGTGAATGTACTTTCCAAATATGATGGGGACAGTAACATATCTATTTACTAAGTTAGAGGTTACCATACTTTTACCAATCAATATAACCAAGATCAAGTATAATATAGTGATATTCTTTCCCAGGAAAATGACACATTTATGGAGTTGGGTTGGGAAGAAGAAAAGCTGTGTATCAGTGAGGCATTTCTTTCCCTGTCCAGATAGTAGTAGGAAAGTATAATTTCATGACTCTGTTAACAGTGGAGAGGTAATTTGGGAGAGGCACATCCTTTCCCACTGCTAGCTTAGGTTTGCCCTCCTTGGGAGATGTGCTTAGGCTACTGCTTTTCCTTAGCCCCACTGAATTATGCCTGCCCTGATTTCCAATGTCCTATTCCCGGAAATCCTGGAAGCTTATCTCTATCAAAAAGTAGACCATGTAACTCAGTTGTCCAACTGTCTGTCTCTAGATGCTCTAGGGATAGGAACAGGCAAGCCTTGGTACAATAGAATTTCAGGAGACTAAACTGGTTCCAAGACTGTCTCTTTAACCTGGGTGCATTCTCAGTTTATCCAAAGAAATCACTTCAAGCTGGTGTTTCTCAAACTTTGCTGTGTATCAGAATCACCTGAAGGGCTTGATAAAATACACATTACTGATTCCCAAGCCCAGAGTTTCAGTAGGTATAGGATAGGGTTCAATTATTTCCACTTCTAGTAAGTTCTCCAGTGACATTAACGCTTCTGGTCTGAGGACCACACTTTGAGAACCACTGCTGGAAGTTATGCCTAAATCCTAAATTCTAGAAGAGATGAAGCTTTCAGTGTTCCCTAGGAAACCAACCAAAATATTGGGAATGAAGTGAGTCCATCTCATCTACCACGTTTTACTTCATTTTAACCTATTCTTGGAAAATAATTTGGCTTCCAAAGACTCAGAAACTTGTCTTCCTGAGGGCTACATTTTGACCTATAGGGAAGGGCCTATTTTTACTTCATATTATTTTCCCCTTTAGTTGCCTCCCTTTTCCCAGTTCTGTATTATACCCTTATTCTCACAGAACTACAGAGGAAGGTAAACTTACCTGCAGCATCTTCCACATATACGTGCTCGTGATGGCAACCAAACCCTCTTTTTGTTCTCAAAATGTTTTAGCTGGTCAACTAAGCATCAGAGTTCCAGCTTATTCTTTCATTTTCCACATTTATTAAACTCCTCCTCTATTTTGATAATTCTGCAAATTACAGTAGGTACATAGATAAATTTTTTGATCTTTAAGAACTCATCCTTTTGGTGGAGGTAATTTTGTAACTTTTACTAGTGTCACTTTACCATTAACAAATCAGTTTTACATGTATTATCAAATGTGATCCTCAAAAACTCCCTGTGAGGTAATTATTTATTTAAATAATTTTTAGGATTTATGTCTTGATTTAGTTTCACCCAAATAGATAAAGATTTGAGTGCACATAAATTTATTTGGAAAGTCATACCAGGAAGTGAGTGGAAAAGTAAGACAGACATGGGAGGAAAGCCAATAAATTAAAAAGTACACAAATGATCAGGTTCCCATGCTAAAATCCACAATCTAAGTATTAATTGGTCAAGGAAAACTGATGGTATTGATGTATCAGCAAAGAGATATTTTTATGATGTAATATATATATATACTTTTTTCACCATGACAAAGATTTGTATTATTTTTTAAATGCCCCAATAATAGTGCTTTTAAAAATTAACAGTAGTTTGCCCTTGCCAAGTCTTGCATCAAAGCTGACCAAGTTGCTCCTACTCTGGAATTTTAAACCAAATCTAATTAGATCAGCAGAGTTCTTTGGATGGGGTTAGGCTATTTCCTGAATGCACATTATTCTGCCGCTCTGCCTGGAAGAGCGCTCAGTCTTGTTTTCAGCTGACTTTTTCTCCAGGTTGGCCCTTGATCACTCTTAACGATCCCCAGCTGTATCAGGTCCCTGCCTGATTTAACCTCAATTGGCCTGGCCTCACATCTCTGCAGCTTTTGGAGGACAAATGAAGCCAAGCTGACCAGCACCTCCTTAATGTAGTCCCCGATAATAGGTTGTAATAGACATTTAAATCACTGCTTTTGTTCTACACGTGCTAAGAAAGGTAACAATTTGTGAATATATTCTGAAAAATATATTCTGAAAAAACATCCAGAATAAAAGATAATACTGCTGTGTGTCTGTCAATATGACTTTTCCACACTTCTCTTACCCACTTCTTTATGTTTAAAGTTGTTTACAAACCTGCCAGCATAGTGCAGTGGCAATGGCTAAATGGTTGTAGCAATCTGTTCAAAATTGGACACAGATGTGTTATGGACCTGAGTCCTGAGCCTGCCCCCTTCTGTAACCTCTTTATTTCTAAAGCTGATGCTTTCCTCTAGGATACCTATTTATGAATATCATAGATCATATTATTAGTAGACCACATTATTTTATTGTAAACTAAAGATTAAGAAAATATTATGAAAACAAGTGTTATAAATGAAGATTGGTAAAGCGGTAAGCTTGTCATACTTGGTTCCAACCTAACCACCAGAAATGAACCAGGACCATTTGTCTTATATGCAAGTACTACAGATGCAAAATTTGCTAAGGACTGGGAGATGAGATTATATGTAGTTAAGAAATGATTAAGTAAATCATCAACATTCCAAGAGTCACACACCGAATATTACACATTCCAGGTAATGTCAATCAACTGCCTGATTTTGCTCAAATTATTAGCTTATACTTGCATTGGCACTTTGTCAAATGCAGGTTCTCATTAGGGATTGTTGTTGTTCTTAATCCCCAATTATTTTTTTTAAAAACAGCAACAACAAAATGGAAATACAGATGCACTTTTTTATTTTCCCCAGCTCAGTAGACAGTTTTACAGAGAGAGATCATAGACTTGGAGAAAAGAAAGTTTTAAAATATCAACCATTAACATTTCTAAGGATTTCTTGTCAGCATGACAATAGTAATGCAATATGCAAAACTTCCTTTAAAAATATTTTTGACAGATTATTTTTTACTTTTAACAAATTATAGATCATTTGCAAAGTTAAAGATGCATATGTATTTATTAAATTCAAGGTTCACTTATATTTATGCATTCATTCTACAGGGAGACCTCCCTGATGTGTGAATATATGCATATACACACACTGGCATATAAGTGCGTATGGTCCACATGCATCTGTTCTATTGTGGTAAATTCTAAAAATATAAGTGTGTAGACATATTCATAAATACATATAGTATACAACTATGTTTTGCTGGTTAAGACTGAGTTCCAAAGTGTACCTGTTCATATACTCATTTTGAAGAAAAATTTGCAGGTAAGACACCCTTCTAATAATGTTTCCAGCTGGATATACATCTGTTTTGTGGTGCTCTTTGAATCTATATTTGGTCCTTTGAGTTATGTGAAAGAAATATTGAACTAGTAAATAATGTTATATATCATGAGTTTATCATTCCACAGCCTTTTCTATGGAAGTCAGATTTTACTTCATGTACTTATGATCCAAAGTCAGTTCTGCACTTTGATATTTATGCATGTAACTCCCCTGAGAATTGAGCTGAAATCACCAAGTACAGAATTCAGCTTGAAGTTTCCACGTAACAGGCCTGGCTATAGAAACTTTGCCTATAATCTCTGCCTGTGATATCACAGTTGGTTCCTCTGTGAAAGATTATCCTGTCAATGCTAATTTCTGCCACTGAAGAAGAACAGGTTGTTGTGGGTTTTTTTCTTTTTGTGGTTAGTGAGCATCAAGATTTCTTTGCCCCTAGCCCATGAGATTTATACACTGCCCATTTAAACCAGGTGTACTATGTAAAGCACTTTAAGACTCTGAAATGCAAAGGACTATGTAAATGATAGATTTATTCATTCACCATAAGCTGAAGAAGGCCAGTGTCTGAACTTGCCTCGCTGAAAGGATTTTTGCAGAAAATGGTTCAGAGAGTGCTCTTAATTCAGGGATGCTGGGGATAACGTGTCCAAAGTAAATACCCAAAAGGCCTTCCTTCTACTAAGTTCACCACCTGAATTATTCTCTTTCTGTGAAGGATTAATTTTCTAAATGCCTATGAATTTCAAACTAGAAATTGTATGGTGCAAATTAATAAAGAGTTTAGCTGTAGGGCAATCACTGGCACTTTTTTCTAATCAAGCCTGGTATACCCAATGTACTCTTTTAAGGTTCTAATAGTTCACCAAATGTATTCTTAGTCACATGGGCATGTCGTCACACAAATAGCCTTATTAGAAAAACAATTCCTGAGTTGATAAAATCTAAGATTATCATTGCCAGCAAGTGCGTAGAAGCATATGATAAATGAGAACCAACAGCATCTTTCCTGAAACACTGGCTTAAGTCTCACCACCATCATCTTCTGAACACACTGGTGTCAGTGGGTGTTCTCACGAGAAAGTTCACTTTGAGTTCAAAACTTACCTAAAACGATATATTTATGACAGACAGAATAGGAGTAACATGCTCCTTTTCCTCCTTTCTTCTTCCTTCTTCTTCTGATTCTTTTTTTCCTTCCATTTCCCCCGCTTTTTTATAACCTCATATATAAAGGGACAAGTTAAATTCCCCAATCCATGATGTGTTATTTTCTCCCATCTCTATAAGGTCTAGCTCTGTTTACTTTCATTTTTATTTTTTCCATTGTCCTAATCATTTTTTTTCCCTTTTCCTCTTTCCAATGGAAGACATATAAGAACCCTAGAAAAGATTGATTCATGTATATTGGAAGTTTCACATTTATGTGATTACTATTACACTATAAAATTTTCACTTTTCTTGGTTTTGTTTGTATGTTTTTACTTTTTCACTCAGCCCTGTTTTACAGGTTTTTCTTCCTGTACATACTTCTAGTTTGTTGCTTCTGACTGCTGCATAGTATTTCATCATCATGTGCATCCACATTTACTTACCCACCCCCCTACTGGTGGACTCTAGATTGTGTCCAACTCCCTGCTGCCTGCCCCCCCCCCACACGCACACACAGATACACACACACAAGTTGAAATAAGCAGCCATGTACACGTCCCCTTACGAACCTAAGTAAGAGTTTCTCTGGAGTACATATCCAGGTGTGGGACTGCAGGTTCATATGGTAGAGATATCTGCACATTATATTTCACTGAGTACTGTAACATATTACTACAGGTAGAGCATTGCTATTTTAATTTTCATCTCTCTCTACTAGTAGCAATGTTCTAACTGCCCATTTTTCTGGATTGTTTCTTATCTTTTTCTTTTTCTTTTGCAGGATTTCTTTAGCTGGTGTCAAATACATTCCTGTTTTGTACTTTTGAAGACGTGTATAAGAAATGCTCTATACTTCAACCTCATAAGAATATTATCCTATTTAGTCATAACGTCCTTTTAAATATTTACATAGAAGCTTCAAGCCTGCTTGATATTGTTTTATTCCTCTTCCTTTTTGCCCCAGGAAATTTTATTTGTAAACATTGCTCTGTCTTGTTTATTCCCTATTATTTGAGTCTGTATCTATTTCTAGTCTTTTCATTTGGGGACTTCCATTCCAGCACTAAACTGTGAATGTTTTTTAAAATGTTATTGGGAAGCAGATGTGACTAAACCATTTGGGCACCTGCCTACCGCATGCGAGGTCCCGGGTTTGGGTCCTGGTGCCTCCTCAAAAAGAAGACAAGCAGATGCTGCCTCCCGCTGCAACAGAGCTAGATGCTGCTGCAACAGAGCTAGATGCCACCCCTGCCACAACAAGCAGAGGCTACAAGCCAGCAGATGCCACAGCCCATGGGGAGCAGATATGGTTCTGTCCATTGGGCACTCCCCTCTCATGTGGGAGGTCCTGGGTTCGGTTCCTGGTGCCTCCTGGAGAAGGCAAGCAAACAATGAGCAGACAGACAAGCAAACCATCTGGGGGAAGGGGGGGGGATAAAGAAAAATTAAGTAAATTTAAAAAGTTATTAACACTTGAAAAATATAAGTAATTACAGGCAAAGGATTAGTTGGTTAGAAAATGAAATCCCATGGAGTGGATATTAAGTCTAAATTATATTAAATAATATCTTCCTCCTCTTGTTAGCCATGTTCCTGTTTACATAAAATAATTTGATATTTCAAAATTATAAAAACTTATATTACTGGGGTTATGTCTTAGAAGCTGAGAACTAGATGCTAATAAGCAGTATTGTAAAAATTGTTTTGTATGTGATGAAAAAGAAAAATTTCTTTTTGACTTACTATTTCTTTCATAGTATATGAGAATTTATAGGCTATGTTGGGATTATGGCTGTTGATTTGAGAAGTTTTGTGAACTTAATGATCTTAGTTAAAACTCAAAATCCATACATAAAGGCTCTAAGAACAGGATTTGTGACAGTGACTTAGAATGTTAGATTCACCTTTCATTTCCATGGACATAGCAGGATGGCAGTGTGTGATGAGTGAATTATGCTCTCCCTACTCCAAGCTTGTTAGAATCCCATTCCCCTGCTTTGAGGGATGGAGAAGGGTGAGGAGGACAAGTTAGCATAGAATACAGAACATCAGGATTTTGGGTGAATTTGATGCTAACTCAGTCTCTGGTGAACAAGCCCTTTGAGTGATTTTCCCCAACTGTGCATATGGCTTTCTTTTGATCCTTCCAAACCCTATCACATAAACCTCACTTGTGACAAGTAATATATATGCACAAGAGAGTTACCTGAGATGAGGGGTCTGATCCATAACCCTGGAATACAACAAAGCAAACTAGTCCACACGGTAGTAAACTCATGACCTTGGGCTCATTACCTGTGTGTTCTCACCAATTGCACAACCATCTGTGGACATATACAGGAAATGTGCCCTGTTGAACTTCAATGCCACTTCACAGTTAGAACCCAACTGGAGACATTAGCCAGACAGTTCTGTGTACTAGAGACCATGAAAGAGGGATGGCAGTACAAGAAATTAGCGTCTGATCATTCTCAAAGCCTTGAGTTTATGAACATGACACTAAACAGTAGCAGAGACAACCCTCAGATGATAACGTGATTTGTAGACCTTAATTTATTTAAACTGATTTTGTAACTTCAGATGCACTGTTATTCATGGATCATGGCCAAAAGTTTATCAAGAACAATTTTTAGTAATAACAACATGAAAGCAGTTCATGGGTAGTTTTTTTGTTTTGTTTTGTTTTTTGTCTTTTGAGTTATCAGGGTCATAATTGAACCCCAGACCTCATATGTGGGAAGCCGGCGCTCAACCACTGAGCTTCACTGGCTCCTTCTAGTTGTTTTTTTTTATTTAACTTGTGTGTTTTGTTTTTGTTTTTAGGAGGAACCAATGATCGAACCAGTACCTCATTTGTGGGAGCAGGCATTCAACCACTTGAGCTACATCCGCTCTGGTAGTTTCGTTCTGTTAGCAACTTTATAAATTAAAGTGCTTCAGAAACCATAAAGAAATAATATAAAATAATATTGCTTAATTACTATATTTTATACATGTATAAATATTATGTTATTATATAATAATTTTAATTCAAATGTATTTATTAGAATGCAAAATATCACTATCATCTCTACTTCTTGGAAGTGAAATTGAATTAAATTACATTGTACAAAGTAAAGCACACTAAAATACATCTTTACAAAACTAATTTTTGACCAACATCAGAATATCTTCAAGAAGAAAGTAATATAATATGCTGTAAGAATAATTGCACCTTCCATAAAACTGCTTTTATTACAGCTACTTAGAAGAAAGAATAAATTGGGAACTGGATATGTTATAGGATATACTTTTCAAAGTTTCAAAGATACATTGGCATCTTGATTTATTATATGGTAATGAAAATTATGAGGCTTTTGGGAAATCTTTCAATATGTTATAACACCTCTGTTAAATGGAAAGTCTAGGAAATGAGGGATTCTAATTTAAACCAGAATGAAACCTGGTTGAACTATATCAAAAAATCATCCATGTAATACAAAAATAGTCAAATATTGGGGATTATATATCGTTCAACATAATAGATTTGGCCTTGATTTTTGTTGGCTGTTTGTCCCTTTCTTGTTTAGATAAGTACAACTTCTTACATAAGAAAATTTGTTTCTTTTTCATGTGTCCCTTTAAAAAAAATCAGGTATAAAAGAGCAGGTCCCAATAAGTCGAAGAGTCTGGATAAGTTGAATCAACTGATATTTCTGAGTTTATGTTTTCAAGTTTCTTTAAAGTTTGAATATACAGATCTTCTGAACTTCTATAAAATATCTAGGTATTTTAATTCTCAGGATTGAATTTAAAAGTAGTAGTGCTTGTAACATAATTATGATAAGTAGATAAATGAATACAAAATATTTCATTTGTGTGCATATAACTGATTAGTGTGCATATGTTTACATAGAGTATGCATGAAAAAATTGTTGACCAAGAAATGTAAACACATGAAGGTGGAGAAAATAAAGAGTAGCTGACTTACAAAATGCGATATTTTACAATATGTTTAGTACTGTTCTCCTTAAAATGCTTTTTTTGTTTGTTGCTTTTGAGGCTTGGAGATTTGAGGCAAGAAAGATCATGAAATAGAGGTGTGAAAATTCAGATAGCAGTTAATTAGTTTAGTTAGACTGTTAACACGAACATAATGGATTTTCAGCTTTCTCTTTTTTTTTAAATCCTCTGACTTCAGGCAATTATACAACAGCATTTCTTGAAAAAGTTATTGTCCATGATTCCAGAAAATAGACTGCTTGCACACTTAAGCCCAATCTAATTAATTCAATTTATTGAAATTGTTTATTCATTTTAAATCCAATTGAGCCTACTATGACCATCATTGAACTCATTCATATAGCATCATCTTTGATGTTGAAGTAATTCACCTTTGTCATCCCTTTGGTTCAAGAGTAAAAAGTATATATTGAGCAATATATAATTTGAAAAACACTAATTTTAGGAAAAATAGATTATACATTATTCTTACCTGTACGACTCTGGAAAGTAAGCCACATTTGGATTTTGCATTTTATACGAATGTTTAATATTTATTTTTGACATTTTATGATTTACTTTTTCTTTTCCTCTAACTCATTGGAAAAATCTAAAAATGAGAACTGATTAAATAATCCAGTTTTTAAAAATAAGACAATGGGATAGCATGGGTACTTTGAAAAGTAGTATGTATTTCCTCCTAATTGGGTAATATGTATCGGAAACTTTCCAAATTCTACATAAGGGATTCTTTTATTCTCTAGCATATTGGCTCTACCTTATCATTTCCTTGGTGTTTATGAATTACAAAATACCATCCCCTTCAAACCAACTTTATTTAAAGGGATAATGCTACACCACACTCCTAGGATTGGCTATGAAAGAAATGCCCCAAGATTTCTGTATTTTGGGGAGTCTAAGACTTCTGTGACAATTAGGCTTGGCATCATTTATTCAACTATTTTATAAATTATCTAGACCTTTAGAACTTGTATTGGAAAATAGGAATCATATTAAAACACTCTTCATATTATATGCAAATAAATGTAGTGTCTAACTGGAGAGATTAGGCATAGTATTTAGGTAAAGACACAAATATAGTATAACCATTATTATAACTATCACATAGCTCTGAAAGAAGCACACTATCCTCTAGTTTTCATCATAGTGATTGCATCAATAAACTAGAAACAACTGAAAAATCTGCAACCAGCCCAAAGATACATGTGTAAACTTTGAAGCAGAGATAAACATGGTCAACCACAACAGGGGACCTTCACTGCTTTATGAGGGTGTCATTTTTTCTTGACTTGAATTCTCAAGAATTCTTATAATATTTCCCAGATATACAGTGTATACAATCTACTCTGGTTGGCCCCAATTCCTCAATTTAAAAATAATTGGCAACTATTATCAAGAGGAACGTTAATGAAAGGAAAATAAAATAACCCTGTTATGCATTTTCAGTGTTCCATAGAAAGTATTTTAGAGCATGGTGAGAGTCCCTGAATGAGTCCCTGAAAGAAATGTGGGCCTATATTAGAGGGCCTACAAGGTTGGAAGGGTGAAAATGTATGTAAGCAACACTGCAAAGGAATAATTATGGGAGATGGTGACTTGCTAAGTATTAGATGAGAAAGAAAAACATGTTATGGATGACTCCAAATTTTCTCCTACTCAAGCATGCTTAAAATCCTCTACCCCAAAATATAATTCTTTCTCTTCCATTTGATACCACAAAACTGACTACATATTAAACAATTTAATCTTTTGTATGATGATGCACAAAAGCATTTTCCACTGATTTTTAAAGAATGTCTCTAAATTTTTTTCAATGTATATTGAATTTAAGGTAATGTTGTTAATACCAAGTAGAGATGTCCAGCAGGCAGGAATGATTTTTTGTGAGAGTGTATGGTCAACCACTTCTTAGAGTTATGATGGAAGAGATATACCAGGACACTCAATAGGACATAGTGCCAAAGATCACACATAACTTTGGGATATGTTAGTTATCTATTTCAAGGTTTCTTCTTGGATTAAATTCATGCCAATGACTGGCATTATTCTTTTTTTAAAAGATTTTTTTTTCAGAAAATATACAGTATCCTTAAATATTTGACTTACACAAACACCTTTGTCCATATTCATGTTCTCAAAAGCCAGGAAAGACACAATTTGGGAGAGTGTTGATAGTGACAAATTCAGTTATCTCAAAGACATATACAGGCTGCTCAGGTCTCGCAATCTATTACCACATCGCATAATGCTGTCTACATTGACTGGGCCAGAAATACTTCATTTCACTAGATCACAATCTTATAAGACAGCCTTGTCATTTTAATTTGTCACTCTTTGTCTCCTATATCTCATCTAAGTCTCATCTCTTCTGCCAAGTGCCATAGGCTACTTCTCCCAGATGAAAAAAAAATCCTATCACACTGAATAGAAAAAGGAAATTCACTAAGAGAAAGTTTGTGTCTAAAGACGCTACTATAGATTCCATTCCCACAGGCATAGCAGGTGGTATAAATACAATCTAAACTTAGACAGAAAAATGAATTGTTGCTTCTATTCCCTGTCTCCAGTGTCTCTGGGAATGTTATATCTGCTTCTACACAGCTATTGATTTGGTATCCCTTATCATCCACAGAGCAATGAAGAAGAGGAAAAAGGAAATAGAGTATAGGAGAGCTAATGTCTGACACATGGTCTGAGCCTAAAAGGACTATAGAAATTTTGAATTAATAAGGACTGAAACCCTTCTTTCAGAAATCTTCCTTGCTGATTGAGAAAATAGGTCACCATTTTTAATCAAGTTTCCACCCTGCATTTTGAAGTGGTATACAAATAAGAGATTCTTCTTTATTGTTTTAACCCCTTTCTTAACTTAATCTAAGCATATGTAACTTTGAATAAATGCAACATAAATGCCCTAGTATATTTCATTGGTGTATTTCTCCATTTCTCTTCAATCTAAGAAGTAATTAGAGGTTTTTTTTTCCTAAAAATTAATAATGCCCTCCTTCTTTCTCTCCTTTTGATGCTTGGAACAGCAATCACAGATGTTGACTAAGACTCTTATAACCCTTTGAAAGCCTGAATTGTAAAACCGGAGAACTGAAGATAGAAAATCTATATATTTAACAACTGTTCCTTTCATCACAATTCTTCACTCCCATTAGTATATATTTGAAGTCATTTTACCTTCACAAGACAGTAATTTTATTAATCGCAGCATTTGCCATTTTCTGCAGTGGAGAAGATGATCACAAAATGAGTACTTACTCTTCTGTCCTCCTAGGTTTTCTTTTTATCCTCTTCCTTTATATGATTCACTCCTATATTTAGCAAAGAAACAAGATCTCCAACACTATTGGACATACTCAGGAATTTGGGAGGGCTATTAGACCTTGTTGGTCCCTCTTCTCCAAGAGTTAAAAAAAAATCAAAACTAAACAAACCTATGGAGCATGCACTGTGGGAGCACAGGCTCAGGGAACAACAGAAACTTTCAGCAAACCCCTGCTTTATTCCTTACACAGCACAAAGGGTCCAAAAGAGCAGGGGAAGAGATCCCATCATAGCTGGTCTCCCCGGGTAGCCAAAACTGCTTGGATCGGGGTGAGTAGATGGCAGCTTTACATGCCCCACTTCACATTGGAGAGGAGAGACAAATCTATG
>PVKH010006436.1:0-21041 GCA_004027955.1 Chaetophractus vellerosus | reverse complement strand
AATGTTTAATAAGAGGGACCAAAACAGTTTGGGGACCTTGCTCTTTTCATGGTCACAAGGTCCTTAGCCACAGTCCTTGGCCCATTCTGAGCCCCCTCAGCCTGCCCCCACCACCCTGCCAGGCAGCCCCACCCAGGAGACACAGCATCGTCATCGTCATCCTGCAACAGGGAGCACCTGGGAGAAGGGAGGAGCTCTCTGGGGGATGTTCTAGGTATACACATAAACACCACATCCACCAGCTTGAAAACCCAGGGCAGAGGACCAAAAGCCCTTCAAAGATGACAGAAGTGTCAACAGGAGTGGCCCAGCCAACACGGATGGAAAATTTTGAAGCCAATATCTGAATTCCAGAACAATGGTACAAAGAAGCCTGGGTGGCTGCAAAGCACCAGCGGACACCTCCAGGCCAAGCGTGGAAGACAGAAGCTCCTGTTTTAGCTCCAGGCCATATGGGGTTGGCTCTCCCCTCTCTTGCCCTCTACACCTTTAGGATTTTACCAGACTATCTTGCAAGTGTCCATAGGGGCAAATGGGAAGGCGAGAAAGGGGAAATGCACTGAACGAAAACAGGGAGGATCAAAGCAAAGTGTAATTTGAAGAGCAACCAATCATCTTAGGTTTTGGGAGCTTCTCGTTGTGTTTTATTTAGCTTCTAAGTAAAACAACAGTTATGTGTGTATATGTGTGTGTGGATAGTTGTAGTGATTAGTGAAAAATGTGAAAAATGGTGTCAGAACAATTTCGAAAGCTTTGCCAGAATAAACTGTCTAGACATAAGTCTTTTTTTTTTTTGGATACCGGGGCCAGGGATTGAATTGGGGACTTCATATATGGGAAGCCAGCGCACAACCATTGAGCCACATCAGCTTCCCTGTGTTGTTTTTATTTGTTTGCTTGTTGTTTGTTTTTGTTTTTAGGAGGCACCAGGGACCAAACTTGGGACCTCCCATGTGGGAAGCAGGTCTTTTGATAAATAATTCTAATAATTGAATTAGAATTATTGATATATTATTCTAGTAATCCACCTCCAGTTGATAGCACTTGCAATATAATACCAGGAAAGCCTATCATATACTCCTAAACAGTTTGTTTAAAAGTAGGACATTAAAGCAATCCAGAACTTTTCCCTTATAGGCAGAAGCATTCAATCCACATGAGGCACCTGTGTTTTCTCTCATTTCCCTGCCTTGCTTTGTTTTCATCCAGTTACTCTTTCCCTTTCTCTCCTTCCCATTAGCCCTTGTGGATACTTGCAGGACACTCGCATTTGTCACTGCCTTATTTTAATGCCTTCCCCTACATACTCTTCTGGACCCCTAAGTTATGACATCCATTGAATGCTCTTTAGCTGCCCAAGTTCTCCATGGTGGGGCAGGCATGGAGTTGATCTGAACCCGCCCTCTCTTTGGTGACACGCTGTCCTACCTTCGCTGCTCACTGCCAACCTCCCTGCTTCCCTCCATTCAGGGTCTCCCTGGGTTCCATTTCATAGAGCAGTGGTTCTCAGACTTCAGCTTGAATTCGAACCCCTGCAGGACTGGTTAGAATTGATCACTGATTTGTAAGTCTGGGTCAGGTCCAAGGATTTGCTTTTCTAACAAGTTCCCAGATGATGCTATTGCTGCTGGGCTAAGGACCACACTTTGAGAACTACTACTGAAGAAGAAAACACGTGGGGACCAAACTCACCTGACTCCCAGTTTCAACTCAGCCACTAACCAGCTGAGTGAACTGGGGCAATCTATTTGCTCTCTGAGAGTTCAGATTTCTCAACTGTAAGAATATCATGATAATAACCTTACAGAACTGTTTTAGAGATTAATTAAGATAGTGTCTTTCTGACCTTCTTTGTGAGAAGCACAATTTATTGAATAGCACCAGGACCGCTGAGCTCACCTGGGTAGCCAATATTGGCCATGCAGGTATCACTGGCCACCAATACCAATGATGCATGGTGATTGTGGACACTGTGGCCTTGTTACATATGGGTAACCCTTTCAATAAACAGTGTCAGGATTAGCTTACTGTTCCCTTATCCTAAGGTTCCTTACGAAGGTATGGTTTAAATAGAGAAGGAAAGAAGGTCACTTTCACCTTCTGGGTTCTCATTCCTCTCCCTCCCTTACTCATGCCTCTCCATCTGGAATCCTGTAGCTAATTCCAAGGGGCATATTTTGTCCTTACAAGGTATGTGCAGTGCTCACATTCCTGTGCTCAAGAGAGAGTGTGGTCTAATGGGTAGGAAGTGGGAGAGGTAGGGGCCATGGGTTCTATTTAAAGCTGCCCCTATGACTCACTGAGGCATCCTAGGAGAATGGCTTAGCCTGCCTGGGCCTTGGATTTCCTCTTGGTAAAAGGAGGTGAGTTATCCCCTTCTTAGCAAGGTGCTTCTGAGGGCAGGGAAGACTTGGAGGTGCAGAGTGAATACAGCCAGAGAGAGCATGGAGCTCGAGAGGCACTTTCTGGTTTTACCTTCTCATAAGCCTTAGACAGAATCCAGCCGGACAGGCAGGCAAAGCCCCCCAACCTGACCCATCTGAAGACTTGCAGCTTGGAAGAATCCAAGAAAATGAGGATTTTATAAGCACCCCTCCCTTTGGGTCAGCATCCTCACCTCCCTGGGGTGTGGGGCAGGCAGGACAGGGGAGGCAGGGAGACCCCTGGCCCAAGAATCTGCATGCAAAAGAGATGGAGACCTTCGGTCAGAGACTTCCAAACTCTGAGTTGTAGTTTAAAACTCTGATGATCTCTGACATCCTTTCCAGCTCTCTGACACCCCCAAGGTTCCATAATTTTGAGTCATGAGATCCTTCTCAATGTGTCAGAGACCCCAAGGTGATAAAGAGAAAATAGCTCTTGGTTCCAACTAAAAGACTACAATGATTCTTCTTCACAACCAGTCTTCTTCCGCCTTCCCATGGAAGGGCCTCCATGTATCATCCATTCACAAGCTCATTCAGTTATTTTATTGATTCCTTTTTGCCTTGTGGTAGACACTGAGCTAGGACTGGGAATACAAAGGATCAGATATGGTCTCTGCCTTCAGAGCAGTTAAGATCAAGCAAGGGCAACGGGCCCTTGAAGAAAGACAATACGAGGGCACAATGAATGCCCCCTGAGGGATTAGAAAGAACTTCAAAGAACAGAGGGGAAGAAAAAGGAAACCATAACTCATTGAAAAGGAAAAAAAAAAAAATGGTCTATTGAGCCATTTTGCCAGGCACCAAGTTGGATGCCTTTACATACATAATTGTATTTATCCTTACATTAGTCAATACTACTAGGCAGACACTATTTTTCACAATTTGAAGTTAAGAAGAGTTTGGCATGAAGAGTTAACAAATTTCCTTAGGTTCACAGAGTGGGTCCATGGGGCCAGTACTCAAATCCCTGTGTTTTGGACCCTAAAGTGCTCCCTCTCGGTGACATGAAAGTTGACCTGGGCCTTAAACAATGACACGTTTTTACCCTGCAGAGAATGGGAAGTGCCCCCAGTAGAGGGGGCTAAATGAACAAAATCATGGAGAATCGATGAGGTTAGTGGGCACCAGGTAAGGATAAATACAGTGTCAGGAGCTGAGGTGGGAAGGTGATGGCGCAATCCCGAACGTTCTGTATATCATTCATAGCAGCTGTGTTTAGGCAGTGAGGGGCTCATCAAAAGGGGGAGCAACTTGATGAGATTTGTGCCCTTTAAGCTATTTCTTTGGCAGCACAGTGAAGGGTGTCTTGGAAAAGAGAGAGTTCATCGATTCACTCATTTCTAGGCCCTGATTAAATGATACCGGGGAGAGAGGGGCCAGTATTAAGGTCATGACAGTGGCCCAGAAAAGAGCCGATGAAGGCTTGAGCCAAGCTCGTACTCCCTTGTCTATATATTTCAGTTTTTGGAGGAAATCCAGGAAAGCCCATTGGATATATACTTGGAATTCTATTTGGAGGCCTGAACTGACCCCTTGACCAAAATCCCTGGGGCTACAGAATAGGTATGAATTTAAACTAGATCAAGCCCTGAAGGTTTACAAATATCTCCAAGGATTTTTGAGAAACAGGTCTGATCCTCAAAGCTTTAGGGGCCTCTGAGGATTCTCCCTCTTTTGGAAAGAGTTTAGGGAAATTTAATTCAAATTTCTCAGGACCCTCCAAAGTATATACCTCCTGAATAGAAGAGCTGTTCCTGTCAACTGGCTTCTAATGCTAGTTTTGTGAAAGAAAAGAATGAAAGATAGAGAAAGACAGAGACAGAGACAGAGACGAAAGAAAGAAAGAAAGAAAGAAAGAAAGAAAGAAAGAAAGAAAGAAAGAAAGAAAGAAAGAAAGAAAGAAAGAAAGAAAGAGAAAGAAAGAAAGAAAGAAAGAAGAGGTTAGAGAGGGAGGGAGGGAGGGAGGATCAAAGAGAGAGAAGGGAAGGGAAGGAAGGGAAAAGAGAGCAGGATTCTCAGGCACCAACTGCCCTTGCCTGACACAGGAGGAGAATCAGGTGCCTTAGGTACTGATTCTTTTAGACTATATAGTCTGAGTCTTGGGACTCAAGCGAGTTTCAGCCACAGCGGTCCTCAGAGAAAACAGGGCATAAGTGCAGGCAGCCCACAGTGGAAACAGGAAAATCGTAGGATTATTGAGAGGGTGGTGGCAGAGAAGTGATTTAATTGAGCCTGCAAATCATAGATAAATACTGGGTCATCCTGTGGTCCAAAGAAACTCAGTTGGGTGCCAAGAGGACATGGAAACCATGAGATGTGTTCACTGACTGGTAAACAGCTGCACTAAACTCTAAAAGTAATCAGGGAATGGAAATGATGACCTCTCCTGTTCCTTTTGAAAACCAAGAGACTGGCTTCGTCTTTCCCTTCACCAAAGAAATCACCGCTCTCCTTCAACTCTCACCTAATGCCTTCTTTTTGTACCATTTCTCAGAAGGGCAATGGACCTAATGCCCAGCTTAGGAAGAGATAGAAGGTCTGGATGTGTCCTGAGCCCACCTCTGCCACTTCCTCGCTCTCTGACCGAGACCCTTTGGTCTGTCTCTTTTTTACGAAGACTGGGAAAGCATGATGTGATGGGGGTGCAGTAGCAGCCTGCCCTTTAAGCTCCCTTCCAGTTATAACAATCTCTCGTTTGTTTCTTTCTCCCAGCCTCCCACTCCTCATTCCACTTCTTTTAATCTCTTCTTTTCCTTTCTCTGTTTTCTCTTGCTTATAAAATCTAGCTCGTGTGAGTAATGTTCATATGCTCACGAATACAGTTGGATTTTTGTGATCTGTGATAATGAGCGATGGGTCATGTGGATAACCTCAGACTGCAAACACTGTTCCTATACATGACGGAGGAACATTCCAGTCTGACTAACAGTCTAATATTTGGTTTGGGCTGCACTCGCTAAGTATCCCTTAGTCGGGTCACAGAATGGGCATAGAGAGGAGGTTAACTGGGAAAGCCTTGGGAAGCAGTAGAAACCAAGGCCAGGATAAAAAACATTGCCCATGCCCACTCCACCAAGCCATGGCCTCCTTGAAAATCAAGTTTCGTTGATCTGTTGGATTAAAATTGCAGCCTGTGTGTAGAGAATGACTGGGGACTGGGGTCGAGGCTATAGTAAGAGGACGTAGTCACCAGCCAGCGGATTTAGGAGGTTGAGTCTCAGGACCAAGTAGGGTCAGTATGTCAGCACCAGAGTGGCTTTACCTGCAGACAGAGCTCTGTAGGGTTATAAAGCTCAGGCCCGTTGCCCCAGCTTAGGACAACTCAGACGGACGTTCTCAGCCTCACAGCGATCTGGGTGCCTTTGTTGAGATTGAATTTCAGCTGAACTTCTTCCTTTGCCCAATTTCACTCCCATCTTCTCCTTCCACCAGTGCTGATCTCAAGATCACTCCCTGTTTAATGTTCAACAGGTTAATCTCTTTCTCAGAGTCTGCTTCCTGTGAACCCAGCCTGTGACATACATATAGGTCCACAATCTCAAATCCACAATTCTAAAATTCATAGTCCTCTGAAAACAGAAAAAAGTTTCATGAGTTTGGTGCCAGGATTCATTTGGGTACAAAATATGACCTGGATCATTTGGAGGCTATTGAAAGTTTTGATGTATCTTAGTTTCATTGCAGAAAAATCAACATGCCTGATTAAAGGGTACTGGCCCATATCCCACTGAAAGTAGTAAATAACATTTAGCATATGACTGAATTACCTTTCCAAAGTCCAAATTTTAGATACCAAAATACATCTGGCCCCCTGGGTTTCAGATAAGGCAGCATGGACCTATGCTGAGCATATTTTGTAACTGACCTTGGTGCATCTGTTGTTTTAAGGGTTAATATCAACATTATATATTTTGCAATTTAATAAATAAAGGTCTCATCCTCACCACTTCCAAATAATTTTTTCAAAATAATTTTCCCTTTCTTACCTGTTTACTCCTTAAGATAAACATAAAAATCATTTTACCAAAATACCTCCCAAAATTGAGATTTTCATTGGAATAACATTAGGCATAAAAATTAATCTGAGAAGAATTAAGATCTTTAAAGTATTTAGCCATCCTACCTAGGAACATGCCATGTCTATCGCTTTGTTCATGCTTACTTTTCTATCTCTAGGTGAGTTTTGAAATTTCTTCGGATAAGCTCCACATATTATTTTATCAGAGTTGTTGCAGAGACTTAGCTTTTGGTTATAATTCTGAAAGACACTTTTGTTTTTAATTCTCCTAATTGGTTATCATTTGTTTATTAAAGAAAATCTTTCTATAACTTTACTTTCTACTATCTCCCTTTCTGAAATTACATTAATTCTATGAGCTTTTCAGTTGGGTTTCCTTGAATTTTTCCTTGTATTTAATTATGCCATCTGCAAATAATGATAATTTTGTCCTCTCTTAAAATATTCATTTACCCTCTTTCCATTTCATACCACATTGTAATGGACAGTGTGTTCATAACAATGTGAAATAATGAAGGCAATGGCAGGGATCTTGGTCTTGTTCCCAATTTTAGTTGGGATTGTCCCTAGTGCTTCACCATTAAGAATTATCCTAGGTGATATTCAATGACACTCTTTCTTAATCATTTACAGAATTGTTCTGTTCCTAATTTTCTAAGAACTTCCTTATCATCTCTAAAAAATGTAACGTATTATCTATATTTATTTTAGAGAAGTTGTGGATTTACAGAACAATCACGCATAAAATACAAGATTCCCATATACTACCCTGTTATTAACACCTTGCATTATGGTGTGGTACATTTGACACAATTGATAAAGCATATTTTTATGATTGTGCTATTAACTAATAGTCACTTTGTATAGTGCAGGTTCATAGATTTTTTTCATATATATTTTGACATCCAGTGAAGTTATCGAATGTTTTTCCTCTTTTGAAATATTGATGTGATGTAAAACATTAACAGATTTCCTAATACCAAACCTTTCTTGAATTTTAGGATAGACCCTATTTCATTGTAGTGGTTGGGTTTTACTGATTCTTTACAAAAATATTAAAACTTGCTTGATAACATTTTATGTAGGATTTTCACAAAAATATTTATAACTGAGATCGCTCTACAACAGAGATTTTCAAATGTGAAAGAGCAGAAGTCTCACTTGGGAGAAATTCCAAAATGATACACAATCCAGAAACCGTGACAGAAAAGAGAGATAAATTAGATTATCGAAAAATTTTAAATTTTTAATAGAAAAAAATGCCCACAGTCAAAAGACAATAGAAATTTGTTAAAAATAACAAATTGACAAAACGTCAATGCCATATTTTACAAAGTACTCAAACAATTACAAAAATAGAAGTAATCCAATAGTGAAGTGAACAATAATTATGAATAGGCAGTTTATAAGAAAGAAAAAACTATAAATCGACAATATAATTTGAAACAATGCCCAAACTCTTGGATGATTAAAGAAATAAAATTCAAAAGTGTAACAGATATAATTTAAGCCTATCAAAAATAGCAAAAATCCAACTATTTGATGATAAAACCCATTTCTGGCAAGGATTTGGAGAAATGGATATTGATATCCATTGTTGTTTCTAGAGGAAGGAGAATTTGGCAATAGTTATTCAAATTAAAAATCCATGTACATTAGATCCAGCAATTCTGCTGCTAAAAATTACCATATGAATGTATTCACAAAATATGTAGAAAGTACAAAACTAAACCAAAACAACAAATATATCCTTCCATAGAAGACAATGAATAAAGACATATCATGTGATGGAAGCATATGTCACCATTAAGAGGGACATTTAGAACTGTGTGTGCTAATATCAAAATTTCAAATATAAATTATTAAATGAAGGGAAGCAAATTTCAAAACAGTGACAATAGTCTGACCTCTTTTTCAGATAAATAAAAAGATGGATGTGTAAAGATAGGTGCTGTTATGTACTTACACCCACACACATATCAGAATGTTACCTTAGGGGACAGGACTTGGATAAGATGGTGAGGAGGGAGACAGTCAAGGATACTTTTCAATGTATATTCTCTGTTTTGTTTGAATCTTTTATTTTTGTTATTTCTATTAAAATATAATATCAGCAGGGGTTTTCTGAGATCTTTTAATTTATTTTCTTCTATATATTTTTGTATATTAAATAAATAATAGGATTTTATAATAATATTCCTGGCCTCAATCTCTAATGATTCTAATAGACCCAGCGTTGTCCCCAGGAATCTGAATTTTCTACACTCACCCCTAGAAATTTTCATATAGTTTCTGTAGCTACTCTATTTTGTTCTTCCACACTCAAGTATTGGTACCAGAGGTAAGGTAGCAAAATAAATTATTTCCGTAGCTTTCCATGATTTTCTATGATCTAGTAAAGAAACATAGTATCAGAACTATCAATGCCTTGACAATTTGGAAAAAATACTAATAAAGCAAGAGTTTTTGGGAAACAATTCTTTGATACCTTATTCCTTTTCTTCCACGGCTATTTTTCTATTTTATCTTTTACTTATTTTTGAATCACATTTTCAATCCAAATCATCAAGATTTTTCAAACTTATTGCAACATGTTCATAAATAAATCTCTAATAATTTTCTTCTCTAGATATGTTTTATAACCCCTTCTTATTTCTCAATTTTATGAGTAATCTCTCAACTATCCTTGATTATCCTTAATCTATTTTTATTTTTCAAGAAGCTGACCCTTAAACTTTTTTCATCAATACTAATTGTTCTTCTGTTCTCTAGTTCTTTAATTTCTGCTTTTATCTTTATTATTTCATTCTATTTTACTTAAATTATTTTACTGCTTTTTTAAACCAAAACATTCCTTTTTACCCTTTCCTTTTAATCATGAAAGCATATGGAGTAATTAATTTGACTGAAAGCATAATTTTAGCCTCATATAATAATTTTCTAAAGAATTTTCTTATAATTATATAATCATTTGTAGTGCTAATCTTCTTTCTCTGTAGCTCAAGTTATGGAAGAAATTTTAAAGGAATTACCATTTGGTGAATGTTTTTGTTTAAATTTTAATCATTTATATTTGAAGAAATTCCAGTGTTTAGGAACATCGAATTACGCTACATATATGTTGAAAATTATTGATGCTTCCTTTGTGTATTTAATCTGTATATGCCCTGTGAACATTTTAAAGTGTACAGTCTATTTATTAATATTTATGTACCAATTCATTCTTGTTAATTAAAATCTATTGATTTAATCCTGTTAAATTACATTAGCTATCATTTGGCCACCTAATCTTCAAAATGTAAGAGGAACATGTTAAATTTTCCTACAACAATTTTGCTCTTATTCCTTTCTGTATCTTTTTGTTATGGTTGTTTCTTTTGTTTTTTCAACTCAAAGTCTTTAACTTATTAATATATATGCTCGGCCTTACTTCATCTACTTGTTTTATTCATTTAGTCATTTAACAAATATGTTTCTTTAAATTTTTAAATTAATTTTTTAAAGAAGCTTTAGATTACATAAATGTTACATAAAGAACATAGAGGATTCCCATATGCTCCCCTCCCCCACCTTCCCATATTAACAACATCCTTCATTAGTGTGGTACATTTGTTGCAACTGATGAACACCTATTGAAGCATTGCCACCAACTGTGAAGGATAGTTTACATTATAGCTTATACTCTATCACACACAATTTTGTAGGTTATGACAAAATATATAATGGCCTGTACCTGTCACGGCAATGTGATGCAGGACAATTCCAAGGTCACAAAAATGGCCCCACATTACACCCATTCGTCCCTCTTCCTCCCCTCAGACCCCCTGGTGGTCACCACCTTTGTATCATTGACAAAATTCTCCATTGCTAGAATAATGATAAGTCTATAATAGAATAATAACAAGTCTACTTTAGTCCATTGTTCATTCCCTAATCTTGAGGATTTGGGGATGGTGATGCCCACTCTACTTCTAATTGAGAGGGGGCTTAGATCCCATGGGGCAGATGGATGGAACTGTCTTGTCTTGCTTGCCGTTGCAAAATCTCTTTCTTCCTTGGTGTTTAACACTCACTCTATATCAGGAGCAGGTAACCACAGAGCAGATCCACAGACTTGTGGGCAGTATATAAACAAAAGAGCTACAGCTATCACTTCTCTTTCCCCCTCCTTCTGCCTGTATGCTGACTGCTGGTTGGGGCTAAAGCAATCACCTGGGAAAGCAAGGGAAGGGCCAAGGCGTGGAATTATAATTTCTGACATTATTTGCTTACAAAACAACATCAAAAACTATCTATCTCCAGAATTCTTGTTATGGGAGAAAAATAAATCTCTCCTTGTATAAGCTACTGCAAGCTTCTCTGTGCTTACAACTGAATACATTCCTAATTTGGATCTATTTGCTTTGACTTCAAATTTTTCAAAACATATTTGAAACTATATTTTTCTAGTTATAAAAATAAAGCACTACAATAACTCTTTACTGGATGCAGTAAAAGAAATTAAAATGCTTATAGTTCCTCACTTCCCATGGTCAAATATTTATAAATGTAACTTGTGGAATAAAAATTTAATTTGTTTTTTTGTTGCATTACATATCTTTTTCATATCATGTTACTTTTGCCTTTAATTTTGTAATCATAGTTATAACATTTATTTATAATTAATAATATGAGTTCAATGTTATCAGTTCATACCACAGTTCTTTTATGGTAAACTTTTCCATACTTTGGTATAACATAACCTTTTGATCCATCTTTTGGGTAATTGTCATATATTGTCAGGCGCATCTTCCAAGAGGCTACAGAGAGCTATTTTTCTTTAATCCTTCCATAATTGAATATTTATTTTGTCTTTAAACATGAACAACATCTTGTCTTGAAAGATTCCGCTTCCTAAAGCCGCAGGTGTCATCTTGGGTTCCAGGGCAGCACAGTGAATCAAAATCCTTTCAGTTTTGCTCAAGGGAGCCACCTACTGTGTCGCTCTTACATTGTCCATGTCCAGTCTAGGGAATTACATTTTTAATGAGTCAACATTCTTTTAATGGCTTTTTTAAAATCTTAGAATATATAATGTATCCATGGATAATTCTTTCTACCTGAAGTGCAACGATTCTCAAAGAAAAGTTTTTGACTAGATACATAAAATGCCAGGAGGCACTAATAACTAAAAATCCACAGAGAAGAAGAAAAACTATCTTTGCAATGATAGTGTGCATCAATAACTGGGAGAAGGAAATGATGAAGGCCATCTACTATTGGCCACATCTTTTTATTTCACAGTCAGAATCAGCCCTACCTGTGAGATCCCATATGTAGCATTTGCCCTGAGTTTTGGAAGACTGCACAGTGTATTCAAAGAGCCCCTTTCAAGCTAGCAGAACCTCTAGATTGGAGGCTTGGCTCAAACCACTTCAAATTATGTGACTTTGCCCAAGACAATTTATCTCCTGAACCTCAGTTTGAGCACCTTAAATTTGAGGGCAATATATTCAATCAGTGATCTTAGAAAGATTTGTTTAAATACATAGGACCAGAACACACCTATATGAAAAGAGCCAAAATAGGGGTGATCCCAGATCACCCGTGAGGAACCCTATGGTTCTGTGACGTAGTTTTGAAACCATTCGACCAAATGACTTCTTAGACATTCTGCAGCTCTAGCATTCTATGATTCTATAGAACATTAAAAAAAAATAATAAAACCAGAACACTATATCTCCACCTATAAAATATATCCATCAGCTTCAACACTGTGAAAGTTAATCCAAATTATGTGATTGGAAGAAGGTAAGAAAAATAAAATAACTAAAAAGAAAAATTGGCTTTGCTTTAACCAACTCAGAGTCAAGCAGAAGGTGGTAAATATTTTTGGATCTTTGCCAGAGCTCCTGTACTCCCTCTGAAATACTGCACATACAAGACACCAAGAGCCTTCTGATGAAAAGAGATAGGGGGCACAGGACGGCTTTAATATAAACTCTCTTCCACTCAAACCCTGCAGGACCCATTTGTCCTAGAAAACATCTCTGACACTGCAGAGAAAAAAAGTGCTTAGCAGGAACCCTTTGTCCTCATAACAGGCTTCTCCTGTTTGTTGCTTTGCAAACTAATGTAAATTGAATAGAGCAATTTACATTAGTTTGCCCTAAACCACACTGGGCTTGTTAGAATAAATGAGGAATAAATGGGGACCTAGTGTGTGGCTTCATTCCTATTTCATGAAGGCGATAGATCACAAGAGCACTGTAATTCAAATGGTAGGAGAATCCATAGCCACTTCTCTTGTTTCTCCCCTAAATGTGCGACCCAGCCTCCTTTCCTTTTCATCAAACACATGTATAAAATTGAAAAATAGATAATGACAGAAAGGGTGACTCATCTAAGTGCATTGATATGGCCATTTATTATGTGTGGCTTATGATCGTTAAGGGATTAAGGATATTTTGTTGAAGCCTAATCTTTAACTACTCAGGTTCTATTCCTTTGCACGATTTAGATTTGATACATAGCTGTTTACATACCTATACTTGACATACACAGTTTCCCTAAATATTCAGGGATGCTGCCATCCCTCGGTGAATGCTTCTTTGATAATAGTAGGCATACTTCCTTTATTAGCTTTCTATGCATGACAAATCACCCCAAATCTTTGGACTTCCACAATAAATATTTATTTTCACATGCAGTTTATGTGGGTCAGGGATTCAGGAGCAGCTTAGCTGAGAGATTTTGGCTTGAAGTCTCATGAAGATAGTCAAGATGTTGGCTGGTCTGGGGCTAGAGGATCCACTTACAATAAAGTTTGTCACCTGGCTGTTGGCTGGAGGCCTCAGTTCCTCGCCGTGGGGACCTCTCCATAGGACTGCTCGAATGTCCTCAAAACATGGCACCTGGCTTCCCAGAGTGGGTAATACAAGAGAAGGAGGAAGAAAGAGCCCAGAATGTCTTTTATGACCTGGTCTCAGAAGTCATGCGATTATTATGTATCACTTCTGTCATATTTTATTTGCTAGAAGTATGTCACTAAAGCCCAATCCATGCTCAAAGGGAGAAAAGTTAGGTTTGTGGACATATTTTAAAACCACCAAACCTCTCTTTAGGATGGCCCAGAATATGAAAATGGAAACTTTGAAAACAATTTACTGCAAGGACAATTCAAATGCCAAAAAGGATTCTCTGTAGGATTTTGTTAGCTGGCAGTGACACAGCACACATATGTATCAGTTTAGAGATCATTAACTACTTGACAATGAGATTGGGAACCAGAGGATCTTGAATCTAAATGTTAGGAAGTATATGTAATTGCAGGTTTTTCTGTAATTATCTTGCAAATTAAGGGGAGAAATGATTTATTTCACAGGAAAACACCTGTAGTCTAGAAGAAATTGGCCTTAGAAATTCTGTGCTATGAAGATGAAGGGAAGTTGAAGATTAAAGGTCAGTCAAAAAGAGGTTAATGATAAATAATGATGTTAATGAAGATTTTTTTTTTTAAGATTTATTTATTTTATTACATATCTCCCCTTCCCCCCGCTGCGGCGACGCGCCGAGAGTGGTCACTGCGCAGGCGCGGCTTTCCCCGCTTGTGGGCGGTCTCTGCGTCCGATCACGGCCGGCTTTCAGTTCGCGGGTGGCTGGCTGCGCTCCATTCGCGGGCTACCTGCCCTGCCCGTGGCGGCTCTTGCCATGTCCATGGCAGCTTCTTGCCCTGCCCACGGCGGCTCCGGCCCGCCCATGGCGGCTTGCCATTCTCAAGGCGGTCTGCCCGCTAGGAGAGGTCCCCGGGAATCGAACCCGGGGCCTCCCATGTGGTATGCCAGCGCCCTATCCACTGGGCTATCGAGCTGGCCCCGATTAATGAAGATATTAATGCTTCTGTCACACTTTGAACCTGTGTGGACCCCAAAAGATCATGTCCTTAGGGTTAATCCATTCCTGTGCATGTAAACTATTGTAGGGGGATCTTTTGATTAAATTGCTTCAGTTAAGGGCCTTAGATTAGATTGTGTGACCCAGGATGGGTCTTTATCCTCTTACTGGAGTCCTTTATAAACAGGAAAAACATGAGAGACACAGAAAAAAATGCCCAGAAGCCGAGAGAAGGCCACAGATGGAGTAGAAAGCAATGGATCCCAGAGGAAAAGGCAGAGACCAGCAAATGTGCCTCACCATGTGCCTTGCTAGATGAGAGAGGAATACAGGACTACTAGCCACCGTACTTTGAGGAGAAAAGCATTGCCTAGGAAACCCTAATTTGGACATTTTTCTTCACTTTGAAATTGTAAGCTTTTAAACCAACAAATCCCCATTGTAAAAGCCAGCCCACTTCTGGTATATTGCCTTGGCAGCCTTTAGGAAACTACAACAGCTCCTAACATATCTGGTGGTGAAAAAGATATAGAAATTGGCAATAAATTGCTAGACGACCATGGTGATTTAGTCTTTTAAATTATTTTAATGACTTAGCCAAGTCTTACAATAACTCCTGAAAGAAAAGAGCTGGCAAACATGGTCCCACCAGTCAAACTAGGATATTTGGCACAGTGGCAAACAATCAACTTGTTTGTGTGATTTTGTTCTTTTCACTTTGCAATTGGTTGTTTCAGCATCACATCAAACAAAGCACACACACACCCCAAAATATTAAAAAGCTCTTTTGGCAGGGTCAAAGACTTTTGCACTAATAAAAAATAACTATTTATAAGTTTCACTGGCAGAAGAAAGGCTTGTGTACAAACTTTTTGGAATAAAATTGTCCCCTCTTAGCAAGTGACCAAGTATGATGGATTTAATAATAAACAAGAAAAGGTAAGAAGTCCTGCTGAAATTCTCCATGCTTTCTGGCATTTATCTTTTCGTGGGGGCCATTCATTTTCCCCCTTTCAAATTGGCTAGTTAGAAAACTATGTATTTCAGCAGGGAATGACCATTCTCCCATCTGCTCCTACTTGCTACTTATTTAAACACATAAAATGTATTCCTGACACCATGTATTTTGTGTGTGTGTGTTGGATAGGTTTTCTACCCCAACCTAAGCTGGTTGATACCAAGTGACAACCTTACTTAAGGCTGCAGTGTCTGACATTGTGTGGTGCAAAGTGTAAACCATAATGTAAACTATATACCATGGTTAGTAGCAATGCTTCAATATGTGTTCATCAATTGTAAACAAAGTACCACATTAATGTAAGATGTTATAAATAGGGGAAAATGTGGGAAAGGAGGAGTGGATGTATGAGAATTCCTTATATTTTATGTATTTTTTAATGAAATCTAAAACTTTTTTAAAAATGAAAAAAATTAAATGTATATATATTACAAAACTGAAAGCTCATAATACTAGTGTATACTGTGGAAAAATTTAAATGAGATGTTATTTTGACAATGTTTTAAGTTTTGGTCACATTTTATTTTCAGCAGAATTTTTATCACGGTGTTAAAAAGAACTTTCAGTTTTGAATCAATAGCATACTCCTGAACTTCAAGTCTAAGTGTATTCTTGAAGAGTAATCCAGAATATACGTGCTAAATGTCTGTCTGTCTAAACTGTCAAATCAGTGCTTAACTGCATTTATACTGCTCAAGAAGTCCTAAATGGTTGCTGGTTACAAAAAAGAGCTTACATATTAGAGGCAACACTGATTCCAGAGGTGATCTTAAAAGCAGTAAAGATCAGTGATGTGAAATGATGGAGAGCTTGGACACAGCCATACCAAAGGAATGAGAATTATGAGTCAAACTAGTGAGTGTTATGTTTCTTTGGTGTGTCTTAACTCTTTTTGTGTTTGTCTGTTTATCCAGTGTATATTTTCATACCTCTGGATGGTAATATTAAATTAACAAATGAAAATTCTTTAAAGAACTCTATTCAAATGGCCAAAAATTAAATAAGTGGTTATATTAGTAAATGAGTACTCCTGGAGCCCAAATAAGAAAAGCCAAACAGGATAAAAAGTCACGTAAAATCTGAATAAAGAAACTATTTAAAGGAAAGAGGATATAGGCCATTTTATATCATCATGTATCATGTAGAACTGTGTGGGAGAGAGGGTGGTCTACGGTCTGAACTGTGGTCTATGCTTAGTGGCAAAGCCCCAAAATGTGTATATCTATTACAGGTGATGTGCCACACTGAAGAAGGATGTGTATGTGGGAGGTTGTGGGACGTGGGGGAGGTGTGGCATATGGGTACTCCTAAATTTCTGTGTAACATTTATGGAAATCGATGCATCCTAAAAAAATTTTTTTTAATTAAAAAAAATAAATAAAGGAAAGAAACTAAAAAGTTTTTCTTGTATTCTCTCATAATCTTTCTATAGTCTGTCCTATCCCCAGGATCTTCTCCTAAACTTGACTGAATTCCAGGAAAACCAGTTGAGGAAACTAAGGGGATGTGTAAAGATAAGGGAGATGTGAGATTAGCCTAGAATTCTGTCTGTTAGGCCTGGCAATTAAAATGATAGGGACAGAGGGATATTACAGAATAAACCTTGTTTTGTATAGTCTGTCCTATAATTCCCCAATTAAATTTTAACAAGTTTGACAGTAATAACCCAATGGCCAAATTTCAGTAAGTAAAGAAAAAGTCCTTGAAAGCTATGGAGAGAGTTTTCTGAATTATGATTAAACAAATTAAACAATTATAATATATTCTACAGAACCTGGCATTCAATATGCTTTTAAGGTTATTCACAATTTTAGAATTTTATTGAAAGAAAAGAGGTTTTAGCTTCCTGTGGAGGAAGGAAGGAAAAAGAACATCTCTTGCATAAGCTATAATGGTCTCAATTTTATTTAGCTTGGATGTAATCTCCCTAGGTTTATACTATACTAATGAAATAAACTAGCATTATATGTATTAAATCTTTAAGAGGATGAGAATTGTAAGTTTTGGCTAAAGAAATTATTACAAACCTCTTTTAAAAAACTGATTTTGCCTGAATTGAAATGAATAGTTTTTTCTTCACAGAACAGAATGAGGGATGTGAGACTTAAATGGATATAGAGAGAAGTAAAAGGTTTGTGGGTGTGAATTCACAGTCAATGTTGACTAAAATTTGATGAGTTTATTTAAGGGAATGTTATTTGTCCTAAGATAAGATGGCTGGTTTTCATAAAATGACTGTGGAAATATGTAAAACAAGGCTTGAATGAATATAGAAAGTTGTAGAACATATTGTAGAAGATAGCATTAAATAAGGAAATGTGTTTTGTAAAGGTAAAGTTTGTTTTGAGATGAAGTAACTATAGTCTATGTTGTTATGGATAGTTATGAGAAGTTTATAAAAGCATCTTCTAAACTGAAATATTTAAATAGCTGTTTCCAGGAAGCCATTATTAAATAGACACCTGAACTGATATTGATAACAAAAAGTAACTTCATAACAGGGAAACTTGTCAGAGGTCACCACAATCTGCATATTAAAGCGGTAGTAGGGGGAAGATAATCTTGATTCCATTGGGAATCTTAGATTTTCATAAAATAATGAAGAAAGTAGTTTTCCTATACTGCTAAAGTAAAATACCTGTTAATTATCATAATCATGGTAAAGGTGTAGAAGTAAAAAATAAAGTACTAAAAATAGCTAAGTCCATTTAATATGCTATAAACTGCATTGGAAGTATTTAGAAAATGTTTAAAAATTAAAAGAGATAGACTTCAAAATTGTCAAAATCTCTTGTGTATTTAAACCAGGCATTCAGTACACTGCATGGTGCCTCTCCATTTGAGTTATTGCCTAGGTTGGTCACTGACTCCTAAAGCAATAAAGGTATCTACTACATCTCTGGTTATGTTCCTGTAGTGGATGGAGAGTTTGTTGCAGTTTCAGGATCCTGCAGCAACTGGCAATGGCTTGATATGGCCAGATTTACAAAGGACATTGCCTCCAAACTGTCTCTGTTTCATAGTGCTGAAGGGCACTATGCACCAGGCTGGTGAAACAATGGCACTCCCTCCAAGGGCCAATGGTGCTGCAGCATGCTGGCTATGTGAAGGACATACTAAGTGGAGCAATAATTACCAGAGTAATGTGAGTAGAACATAAACAGGCACAATTGGCATTATGGCCTGCTCCCGTGGAGAAACAACATGTATGGTATTGAAAACCTGGAGCTTAGATCTATTAACTACAGCTCAAAGAGGAGCTTGTGAGTTGACTAGTGCATTGATTAGTATTAAATGCTGTACCTATATACCTGATGAATATGATAATATCTCTTCTGTTTTAGATCATATGCAGAGTGATATTGAACATGTTAAAAGTCTTGGTAAACTTAAATCATTTTCTTTCTTTTTTATTTTAAAGTATATCATTCATACATGAAAGTGCCTTCTAAGATAAAAGAATGGCTCTCCTAAGTATAGTCTTTATTCTGCTTGCCATATGCTTGTCGTGTTGTTGTTTTACTGTCTTTCTGAGTTTCTGTCTAGGGCAGTGCTTCTCCTCATACTTCTTCTAGCTGTCCTAGGCATAACCACCAATGTGGGAACTGGGGGTGGAAGTTTCCTAGACAGCATTTGAAACTTACAAGATCAAGCCCATTAGCTTCAAGAGAAAATAGCCTCTGGAGGCACCTGGCCTTTCTCATTCTCATGGTCAAGTATGTCATCGCTAGTCCCTTTTTGGGGCCACTTACCACCATTTTCTTTATCCTTTAGTAGGACAATGTATCTTCAAAATGCTAACTTAAGTTTGTATCTTCCAGAATCAATGCCTTCCAGAACACAGTATTAGTCATGTGGGGATTTCGTCCAGTTCCAACCATGATGCCAGATCTCAGTAGAAGTGCCAGAGAGCTTCACACCTTATCAAACAGGGAACTTCAGCCCCTAACCAGCAGGAAGCAGCTACAAAAGAATGACCATCGCTCTTCAGCTCCCCCTTAAAAATAAGCGTGTAAGCTCTCTGAGAGGGAAGATGAAGCAGGTTAGTATAGGAAACAAGGAAGGCAGCTAATCAGAATAAATCCTGCCAAAGACCCTAGTCACGAGGTCCAGTTTGAAAGTCCTGCACATTGGACAGTACGGAACACCTTGCTGGCATGGCAGAATATGACCCAATGACAAGTTTGGAGCAAGACCTTCTCCTTTAAGCCTGAGATTCAGTGAAACTCCTCATTATATTTTTTCCCTTCTAAGGAAACAGGTGAATAAGCCCAGGCCTTTATTAGGATATGCTGTATATAATGGTTTAGGATAATTAACAGCTGAGTTTGTCACCATAGATCACATTGCTCCTGTCTGCATGGAACAACAAGAGGGAATCCGTGATGTGGGGTGGTTACCACCCGAGGCTTGTAATTTTACAATCAAAACTAGATATAAAGTAAAGCATGCCTCCTGGTGGTTCTACTCATTGACTGTTTTTGTGCCAGGTGGAACTGCAGTTGTCATTGTAAAATACATAACAGCTTTAGCTATTGTCTTTTATATTGTTGCTGTAGAATGTGGTTGAAATGCTTGTCCTATGGTCAATGTAGGCTGCTACATGGGGGGGGGGCGGTTATGGGGACACAGGCCCCCCTAAGTCCTCAGCATGGCCTAAGCATAAGTTAAAGGTTAACAACCCTCCCCAGAGGGAAGAGAATATATAGATGATATCATCAACTGTGATCTTCCCAAAGCAGTAAACATCCTTGGTAAATGTCCTTCCTACATAGCAAAAACATCACCACACCCCATGTGTGCAGGAGCTTTTTTCTCATACCCTATGGAATGTCCTTGTTCTGAAACCCCTTATGTATCACCCCTCATTTTCTCATCTCTTTATAGAGCACTAACTTCATTCATTCTTTGACCAGGCACCGTCAGAGATTCTCTCCTGTCCATAAGTCCCAGGAAAGCTCATGCCCGACTAAATGCCAGGTGTGTTCTTTGTTCTCGCAGCCTCACCAACTCGTGCCTTTCAGGAGTTGGGTTGTAACAGGAACTGAATCACAAGCAGAGTTATATACTCATATCCACAAATAGCCAACTTATAAATACAGCACTCAAAGATTTGAAAAACCTCCATAATCACTTGCTCACAAGAAAAAATAATACATATTTTGAATAGTTTTCAGTAGACCACAAGGCTCTTACGTTCTTATACAATAGTCCGTGACTCGCCCAAGAGGCCTGTGATGTAGGTGGGGTATCATCACCTTCTCCATTTTACAGATAAGGAAAGAGGCCTGAACAGGCTAAAGTCAGTCTCCCCTTGTTACAGCTATTAAGTGTCAGAACTCTAACTAGATCCAGGTCCTGTGATTCCAACACAGTGTTTTTCTTCCCATGTATACTCTTAACTATGAAAAATTCTAACTTGCACCTTGAAAGTCTGTTGACAGCTTATACTAGCCAGACATGTGAGACTATCCACTCCTCCATGTGGGAAAATTGTGTTGTTATTTGGAAACTATAGCAAATATAGTCATCCCAGTGGCTGCTTAAAGGTTGCTTCCATTCTTTAGCAGATACAATCAAAGGTACAACCTTGAGATAGTAGGAATTTAGCCCCTACTGGCCCAAATAGCAGTAAGAAGTTAAAGATGCGATATCAGCTTCCTATTTATGTTGTAACTTCCTCAGGTCTTTGTAACTGAGTTTAAAT
>PVKH010006435.1:0-21064 GCA_004027955.1 Chaetophractus vellerosus | reverse complement strand
GCCCGTGGGGGCTCAGCCCTGCCCGTGGTGGCTTTTTGCCTTGCCCACGGCGGCTCCGGCCCGCCCACGGCGGCTTGCCTTTCTCAAGGCCGTCTGCCCGCTCGGAGAGGTCCCCGGGAACCGAACCCGGGCCCGGGGCCTCCCATGTGGTACACCGGCGAGCTCTTTATCCACTGAGCTATCTAGCCGGGCCCATCTTTCTTATTCTTAAAGAAGCAAAAATACTTCTTCGTCTCAGTGGAAGACAAATTAGACAAAAACAAAACAAAAACAAAAAGAAAAACCTGGAACTCTGATGCTTTCCTCCTGTGAAATGGACAGAGGTCCTCCTTTCACCAGGACAGAGACAAGGACCACAGCGTCCTGAGCGGTATCTGAGACAAGAATGAAGGTTGCATTTTACATATGACAACACCTTGCGATCACTTCAAGAATTATGGCCATTTTAATCACTAAGTCCAACTCCATGGGTTTGATTAGTCAATCACTCAATCAATCAATCATCCTGCCACATTTATCAAAAACAGCTAAAAAGAATAGCTCAATATCTTTATTTTCATTTCAGGTATATACTTTCTGTCTGTTTTTAGCATTCTTTCGATATTGTTGATAAGGTTTTTGTGGTTGTAGTTTCCCAGAGACTAGCCCATTTCTTGGTTCTCAAGAAATGTTTTGTAGTTGTTTTTAAAAAGCCAGCACATAGGTATAAATATTCAAAACAATATCTCAAAGTTACTTAAAACTGCCATGAGATGGGAGCGGGTGTAAGCTTAAGTGGCTGAGTGCCTGTTTCCCATGTACAAGGTCCTAGGTTCAATCTCCATACCTCCTAAAAACAACAAAACAAACAAAACAAAATAAAAAAAACACCAGAAAAAAAACAGCCATGGGAAATTCCAGTTCTGTACCAAGTTTAATGGAGTTTTGCTATAAGACCTGTTTATGGAGGAAAATTTATGATAATGCAGCTCTATCTTGTACTGAATCCTAGGATATTCACTTCTCAGCAGTGGAAGAAAGACCTTTTCATGCATGGCTTTCCTGACCTACGTCAGCAGACCACCGGGCTAGCATTATGGTGGCATCCCTGTGTACACACACATTGATTTCCTCAAGCAATGGACGCTTTTCGCCAAGCTGGCTTCTCCTCAAGCATCAAGGCGCAATTTTTCCTTCCTTTTAGTTTTGTTTTAGGAATCTTTTCCAGATCACTTCCCAGTCTCTTTCCATGAAACCACCATTGGTTCATGGAAACCGAGAGTACTTGATGGAGTGGGGTACAATGGTAGCCCGTCTGTCTGTTTTCTTCTTTGAACAAATAAGTCTTTTCTCTGCTCTGCTGGTGGTTCGAGCCTTGGCAGTTACTCTCCCTAAAACGTGTCTTATGAGAGCAAGCGGTCTTCCTAAGAGAATGAGCACCTTTCAGAGTCCTTTCTGTTTGTTTAGTTTTTTGATTATATGAAGTACATTAAAAACAGTCCAAGCCCCATTAACATAATTTTCATGCATGTTAGTTCTGGCAAACACACTAGGCAGGAACTGCATGATAAATGAGATAAATAATTTTGATGGAGCAGCGAAATAAAATAAACTTTTGCTATTTAGGAAAACAAACCATGGCTAGTGGTGTGTGTGGGGATCAGTGTGTGTTCGGGAGGCATTCTGAGGGTGGCCCCTCATCCTTAGAACGTTCTGGGGGGAAAGAGCTGCTGTCTAACGTCAACAAGGCCTAGCTGCAGCTTTAAAATAAAATAAACGAAGCCTGTGGTCCTGTCTTTAGGGGTTGATTATCTAAGCTAGGGGTATGTGAGGGTCACTGTTACTTCTCCTTGGCTGCCTTTTAGCACTTTGCCTAAAGAATGGGCAAGGGCACACTGAGAGCTGAAATTCGTGGAAGTTCATGTTGAGACTTGTTCACACCTCTGGGGAAGAAGTTGCTAGAGGCTGAGTGGATGTTCTCTAACAACTTTAATTTTGCTTCGGTAGCACTTTACAGATTGTTGTATGAGCAGGTCCTACTAGAAGTGTCTATCAGAGTTAGTAGCAGAATCAGAGGTTCATAGAACTCGGGCCAATAATATAAACTTCTTGTAAGGTGGGCCTGGAAAACACTTCTCAAAAAGATATAGTCGTTGTGTGGCTCCCTGCTCCCCGCCACCACCCCAAATCATGAAAGCTAGAAAAAGCCTCAGATGAGGTCTTAGTTTTTAAAATTATTATATTTTTAGAATTTTTCAGAAACGGACCTCTGAAAACGAAGCTATGTTGTTTCACAGTGAGTCAGTCTGGGTTTTCTGTCATTGAGACCTTCAGCGCAGAGCTGTGTTTCTTGCACAAGAAGTGGAAAAGACTAGAGAGGTATTCACGCCCTGGTAGAAGGTGGCAAAATTATACTCGGGCATATTTGGATTTTGGTTTTACTTCTCAGAGACTGATCAGCCAGCAGAAAGTCAGGCAATATATAAGGAAAGTAAAATTGATGAGAATTTGGGATGATTGATGGATTTCAAATATCCATGCCAATGCTGCCCTCATTGCACTGCCAGTAATTGTGAACCAGTTACGCGCTACATGTGACAGGGAGCCCTTGAGTTTCTGTTTCTAAGTTTGTGGAAAAAATATAGCACCTTATCGCCACCACCCACTACACATTCCAGTCTGCCTATAGCTAAACTAGCCATCGGATCTGCTGCTGTAATCAAGCCCACATTACCTCAATAGCCCAATGCTGACAATTGCCTTAAAGGAGGTTTTTTTCAATGCCGGGAAGATGGTGGCATCAGTGACAGCATGGTTTTGGATATTCCCAAATACTCCACATAAAGAGAGAGGATGAATTGTATGCTATGTGAATTATATCTCAATAAACCTGTACACACACACGCAGAGGAAACCTCAGGATCCTAAACTGCAGGGAAGAAAAACAAACAGGCAGAGCAACAAGAGGGCAAAACCAAAAACCCATGAACCCTAAAATCTAAGCCAGAAAGCCTGTGCCTTTGGTGCCCGTGTGGGAGAAATCAGAGAGAAGTATGGGGCATCGGATGAATTTGAAAATGGAAGAGCCCCGAAATAGATGAAATAGTGTCACTGGAAATCACAGCAGATCAATTTGCAAACGACAGGGGAAGCTGTCAGGCGTTTTGCCTCCTCCTTTTGCTGGTGAGTGCAAGGGTCTTGCGGTAAAGCTGGAAAACGTGCCTGGAGCAGTAGATTCCCTGTGAGTTCTGGAAACTGGCCCAGCAGGCCCTCCTCCAGTGTAGTGCCCCACACCAAAGAGATGAAGAAAAGGTTCTGATAGAAATGGATGAGTAGGGAAAATAGAGCCAGGAAATAGAAATCAAGCTGATCATATATATCAGCCTTCATATAATTAGAACAGTTTTGGATTTACAGAAAAATCAAGAAGAAAGTACAGAGAGTTCCTATATTTATTATTACCATCTTACATGTATGATACATATTTACAATTACCAAACCAATATTGACACATTATTATTAGATAATGTTTATACATTACTCAGAGTAAAGTAGGAGAACTGCACAATTAATAAAGTTAAAAATTCTTCCACGATCCACCTAAAGGTGTGGTATGCACATTATGCTTAGGGAAACACTAGATTTATAGCTTAACATGCATGGGCTTTGAAGAAAGAAGGCTTGTGTTTGATTCTTGGCTCTAATATTTTCTAACTATGTGAAAGTAATTTACCTAAACTAAGCCCTTCTTCCTCATCTATAAAATGGGTATAAGCAAACCTACTTCGTAGGATCCTTGTGAGAATGGTATAAAATCATGTTTGATAAGGTATGGGCTCAGAGAACATACTCTATGCCCTCTTCCTAGGTCCCTCTGTATTCTGAGTTTTAATCTAGGATCAACACAACTTGAGACATATCATTCAACCTATTTGAAAAGTTCCCTATTTTCTATCTATTTAGTAGTGATAATCTTTGATTTTATTTCTTACCAATCTTCTAGAAAAAAGGGCAAACAAGCCTTAGTAATTTAGTAAACTGATGATCAATGGGAACTGCTAGCCTCAGCTGGAAGCAATATGAACTTGGAATGAGCTTGAAATATTTGTCTCCATGTAGCATCAGGAATGCTCAGACAGCAACTTCTTTACTCTGACTATGAAAGTGTGTTTCAGGAGGCTCATACTGAAAAAAGCTACATTTTCTTTCTACCTCTGACTAGCTACCATATACAATTTGCCCTTAGTCACTTGAATATACAAAGCTGTGTTAAAACACACAAAGTGAATTGATTAATTATCTGAACACTTCAGATCAGGAAACACCAGACCCTAAATAAGTAGCTCATTAGGGTGACAAAAATTTTTCTTGAGTCATCCAGAATAAATCTATGCTTTACATATCAATGATGTTAGGAGCACTAAGAACGAAGGGTTAAAATGTAAGTAACTCTAAATAAAAGTAATAAAATGTGTAATGGCTTTGGAGCTTATAATAAAATGTGCATCAATACTCACAAACTTTCAGTGTGTTTCTTAGTGTAGAAATTAAGAAATGGGAGTATAATTCTGGTGGTACTGCAAATTCTGATAGTACCCAAGATATGATAAACAAACTGCAACATGAGCTCAAACATGGACCAATAACTACACAGTTTATTGGAACTCTGTATGTTTCTGACTGTCTAGACGAAACTTTAGGTTTACAATCCATCTGGCAGATGTACCTCTTGTTCCCTGCAATGATTGTTCTAACTCCACAGTTCTAGAGAACCTGGTGGGAGCTAGTTGATTATTGAAACATCTTTTAACTGGGCAATAGGGATTTGAATTGGAGATTCACCACGTCACAATTTAATTCACCAGGGAAGCACTTCAATGGTGAATCAAGGTATCCACTGATTTCCTTTGCTCCTTCCCCTGATACTTCTACTTGGAGAAATAACCTAGGCTGGGTTTGGATTCCCCAAGATGGTAAGAGAACCCAGGCTAATTCATACCCCTGCCAAAATGTTAGAGATTGTTATGGAATTCCATACAGGCTGGACTGTTCTCCTAATAAAAAAGTTTAACTGACCTTAAACTATAAATAGTAGTTTACATACATAAGAATCACCCAGGAGCTTGATAAAAATGCAGATTCTAAGATCTGATTCTAATGGTTCTGATTTAGTAGAGCTGGAGAGAGACCACGTGTCTGCATTTTAACAAGCACTCCAGGTGATTCTGATACAGGTGCTCTGTGGTCTAGTTTTCAAGAAGCACTAACTTAAGGAATCATGTGCAGTACTTGTCTTACAAACTGTTCTCTCAGATACTTCTGCATATTATATGCTGGGCAGAAAAAAGAAGAAGGGGGAATTTAAGAGCTCATTTAAAAATAGTTCCTTAAAATTCCTTAAAACATCTAAGTACTTTCTGAGAGGGACAGATGGGGGAACAGGCAAGAATGGTCACCAATTGCTGTTTTGTCCTCAGTAAAAATAAGCTAGAATTGTAAGAAATGATTTCCCATATCCTTTGAAACCAAGCCTTGAGGCATCTGCTCTTGCTCCATCAGAACCCAAGCCTCTAATCCTAAATTTCTGTATCCATGGAAGTTCTGCCCCATGGCTGACATCATGGAAAACTAAAGCACAGGCTAGCTTGGAGGTCATGCAGCATTGCAAAAGGAAAGCAAATCGCCCCAAGTCAGATCCCCACAATTCCATCCTTGTGTTAGTTTGAGCAGGTGAGAGAAAGTTCCAAGAACTTTTGGTAAAAGTCCTCCCCTGCCTCATTTTTTTAGGTTCACTTGTAGGATAAGTTTGATCTTTCAGGAGTATATCTATAGGCTGCTCTTCCTGTTGTGTTCAAAATCTCTTTAGGTCTGCTATGGAAACAATCCATCTTTTTCAGTAAATTAATTAAAGTAAACAGCTGTTAATCTTAGAGCACCTGGTCCTCCTTTGAAGTTTTTTAAGATTCTAAAGGGTAGGAAAGTGTATGCTATAAAGGAGCTGATTCCAGGGAGATTCCTCAGTAGACAAGGTAAGACACAGAAGGGAATATCTGTTGTTTTGCCAGGAGCCATCTTTTAACTCTTTTTTCCCCTCTTCCTTAACACTTGGGTGAAATAGGCCAGCTTATGATGCTAAAAACAGAAGGCCTCCCTGGCTCCAGCAGAGAATTGCAATTACTAAATTTCTTTTAAATTAGTGTTTTTAACTTCCTGGTGAGGGAGTTTAAGAAGAAAATATCATTTTATAACTAGAATTTATAAAAAGAAAGTTCACTAAGCACTGTGCCTCAAACGTTAATGTACATACAAATCTCCTGGGGATCTTGTAAAAATGTAAATTTACTAGGTCTGAGGTGGGGCCTGAGAATCTGCATTTCCAGCAAGATCCCAGGTGATGCCTGTGCTGCTGGCTTGGGGAGCACACTGAGTAGCAGGGTGCTAAAGGTCATGTGACACACACGCCTGCGTGGTTGATGGATTTTGCATTTAAAGCTGGCCTTTCAGTTCTGAAGTATAGTCCCTCTGATTAAACAAAAAGTCTCTGTTTATATTTATTCCACAACTTTGGCGGGACTTGACTGATGTGAAGAGTGAAGCTCTAGTAAATATTATCAAGACATACCATCAGTTTGCATTAGCCATCTGCACGGTACAATCTACTGTCTTGAAACAAAATGCCAGGCTATATAAGTTTCAAACAGTCACATCTACATTTTTCAACAGATTTCTTTGACATTTGAAAAGTGCATAAGAATTACAAAAATAATTGTGCCAAGACCTACATTTCACAGAACTTCTGGTAAAGAATAGTATAGTTGTTGCTCTTCAAACGATTCCCGTTAACTGAATTCTCTTTGATCTCTGGGTTCTCATAAAGAGCTTGACTTATCCAACTTGCCCACAACTAAAATGATACACTAAAGCAACTGATTTAAGTATAGTAACCATAGAACCTTGCTCCCTTCCCCCACATAAGCTGTGCATTATAAGTATACGCTCAGGCAAGACCTCAGATGAGCAGAGAGCCTGTCTCTTTGTAAAGCTCTTGTTAGCTCAGAGGTAAACAGCATGTTCTCTAGGATGAACTCGTGTAGTTTGCAGAGCCTCCATCCTCTTATAATAGAGATTAGTACCATTCTAACTTTAGAGGTTTAGTTGTCACCTTTAATTTGTGTTAGGAACTCAAAGGTGTCTGGCTATGTTCTTGATGGAATTACCCACACTAAAAAAACAACTTTACAACAGTAAGAGGTGGAAATGCTTCTGGGTGAGGTTTGGAAATCCTAGTCAGATCTGACTTCTTACTTTAAGAGAAAAGTAAAAGTTGTGGAAAAGATCCAGAGAAAATGAACCAAATAATCTGAGTTGGAAAATGCATTCTTCGAGAAAGAGCTTATGAGGATGGACTTGTTTTACCTTTGAAAGTAAAGACTAAGGAGTAACTCATTTCCCATTTTTTAGAAATTTGGAGGATTATTACAAGGCAAAGAGATCCAGTTATTTTCCATCTTCACAAGGAAAATCTTTACAAGTATAGATTTGACAGATAGCCTCTTTCAAGTGCTTTCAAGAGCTATCATTTACATTTTTGAAAGTTAAAAAGTATAGATTTTAGGTGTGATAACAGGTCTTTTATGGTGAAGCTCACTGTGTGAAATCTGTATCCCTTTATAAAATTGCTGGGTTATTTATATGGGTTAATGATGATATTTGCTATTCTTTGTGAGTAAAATTTAGTTTCTCCATAGCTGAAGATGGAAACTGCTTGTACTAATCTACACCTCATAATTTGTTCTTTCTTCTTTTGAAGTTCTTTATTAGCTGTGCCCTCTACCATAGGATCACCACTGAACCCCATGCTAATGGGTATAAATTACAGTGGTGCCAGCTTGTCTTACCTTTGTTAAATGTGTGCCAACTGTTTCATAATGAATCTTTACTTTCCATTTTATGACTGGCTGTAAAAGTTGTGCTTAGATCCAGTGAATGGACATGGCATATTACAACCAGTCTTGAAAGCCTCAGCCAAAGCCAATCCTTTACTCTCCAGGGGTAGTTCACGCCATTTTCACATTGCTGGATGTTCATCCTCTACTCTTTCCCCTTGTCTTTGCTCATTTTTACTTCCAAAAGGAGATGAGAAGAAAAACAACCATCACTACAACAAAGCAAGCCTATAGCAGTCCATTTTACTCTTTAGTATTACCTCTGGGATCATGTTTGGCGAGGGGGAAAATTGATATATTAAAATAACAGCTATCTATGATTCAGTTTTACATACGCTGCTCCTCCTATCCACTCGACAAGGGGTAATTGAAAGTTGGCCATCTTTTAATCAAATGGTCTAAAATTAGAATTAACCAGGGGAAGAACTAATAGTTTTTATAAATAATTATATTATGTAAGACATTGATTTGATTTCCAGTTTATAACTTTAAAAAATTGTAAAGCATCATTTTTTGGTGGGGTTTAGAATTAATTTAATGCACTTTTTTCATGGGTGGAAATAAAAACACAATAAGAGTTTAAAAACAGTATGTTTGAGACACATGAAGAAATTTATAAAGAAAATAGAAATATTTAGAAAAGAAGACTAAGATAAGGAGACCCAGGTAATACCTAAAACTAATCAAATGATGAGCGAGTATTGTGAACTTGCTTAGATTTAAACCAAGAGGCAAAATATGAGGAAAGAGGAGGAAAAATAACATTTTTGGGGAAAGAAAAATTATTTCTAATCTCTTTAGCAAATCAGGATAAATATAATCTCTATTTATTCTCAATAGAACTAATGGGGAAATCTCCTGGAAATTTTTCCTGGGAAATTTCCTCCTATTGATTCTTAAAGGAAATCAGTTAGAAAACAAAATCTTTGACCTTCAGGCTTAAAGTACCAGAGTGTTTGCATTTCTTATAAATGGAACAGGCATTTTGTACTATGGAGTCCAAACTGTAGTTCTAGCTGACCATATGAACCAGATTGATCTGGTACAAACTTCCCTAGAGTTATGAGCCTCAATAGGTCCCAAATAGGAATTCATAATTTCCTTCTAAGACAGGCATGTAAGCACCTAAAGAGTAGTTTAGAAATGACAATGCAGCTTTTGAATGGTTGAGCAAATGAAGAACCAACCCAACCAGTGTATTCTTGACTATTATTCACACTTTGTTTCCCCTTGTGCTCTCTTGGGTGATGTTTGCAGTAGGAATCTTCTATATGTTTATTCCAAGTAGTTGGTGATATGGAGGTGGTCAAAGGACCAGGTTTTCCCATCTATTTAATAACAACCGAGCAGCAAAGGGGCAAGTGTGCTCTTTCTCATTCAAGAATACAAATCCTACCCTCATATTTAGGAGCAAGGCAGGTATCTTGCAGCTGGTGGAAGAAAGTGTCAGAGTTGGGCACCTAGCATCCAGCCCAAACACCACTGAGATAAGTATTGCAAGGTAAGGTGCTTGACATCAGAAAACTACTGTTAACTGATTCTGAATTTGGCCAGGCCATTCCCAATGACACTTGGAGAAGGAAAGTACAAGGTGAAAGGAGAAGGCCAACAATATTAGCAGTCTCAGGGGAGGCAAGGCAAAAGGTCTGAATTTTGGAATTCAAGAAATGCCGAGAATAGCCTCCTATACCTCCACAATCCAGGAGATACAAATAAAAGCCCCTTATGGTGGGGCTGCCTTCTACCTTGTGAACATGATTCCCTCACAGCACTCTTTCCAGCCCAGCCAAAACATCAACTCAGAAACCTCAAAATGTTGTCCCAGGAGGCCTCACCAACTGGCTGGAGTTGACCTCAGATCTTGACATCCTTGTTTTATGCTACAGTTTAGTAGCATTTCTTCACTAGAGAAACCATTGTGTTGGCCTCAGGGAGAACAGAACATGTACTAGTTTGTTTCTTTCTGGAAACTCTGCCCAATATCATGGAAACATGAGTACAGTACAAGTTGAGCTATTGTTTTCTGTGGATAGACCATCTGATAGATCTGGGGACAAGTCATAGCCTCCTCCTGCCTGTCTTGTTTACTCCAGAAATTTCAATTGCTTAGAACAGTGTTTGACATTGTTAATGCTCAGTAAATGTTTGTTGAATGAATGAAAAAAGAATGGTAGAAATCAAATCATAGTGGTTAATTCCCATTTTGTAATGATAGAGTAAGTTTAATAGTTAGAATTTTTTTCAATTTTTCCTATATATTTTTAATTAAAATATGGACATTGGTTACTATTTAATCGATAGTGCTGATACTGAATTGGTATCAAACAAATGCTAGGAAAAAATTTGGAAATGTGATTTAAAAGAACACAATTGCAATTCCCTTTCTTTCTAGATAGGTAGGTAGGTAGTAGGTAGATAGAAATGCAGAGAACAGGGTACAAGTAATATGGTCACTTTTTCTCCCTACTAATATGGATGAAATTTCTTTGTTTCTCATGATGTCCCACAAAAGCATGATTTTCAGGTGTTCTGTCACCTGAATATATATTCGAAAACCACTCTTGCTCTGCCAAACCCTATACTTTAGAACAGGGGTTCTTAACCTTTTTTGTTCCAGGACCCCTTTGCCAGTCAGGTGAAATGAATACTACAGTAATTTCTTTATTGCATATATTCATAAGTGAAGGAAATGCTAGATTTCAGTTGGAAGTCAGAGAAAATAAAGATAAGTTGATTTTTTTTTTCAATTCAAGCTCACTGACCCCCTGAAATCTTTCCATGGACCCCTGGTTTAGAACAATAGTTCTTAAACCATAGCGAGCATCAGAATCACCTGTAGGGCTTGTTAAAGATTGCTGGGTCTCACCTTCAGAGTTTCTGATTCAGTAGGTTTGCATTTCTCAGAGGTTCCCAGGTGATACTGTTGGTCCACAGGCCACACTTTGAGAACCGCCGTTTTAGGGTGTAATTTCTTGAGACACAGACACCATTTACAGTTTTGGCTGCTCCTTCTCAAATATGCTGAGAGATGTTAGACATAATAAGAACAGCTGTTACAAGCACTCACTCTCTAAAGCTTTATAAAGCCCTGTGAGGTATGTACTGTTATTACCCACATTCTGAGGTGGAGAAAAAGTTGAATAAGATGTGGAACTTAAACAGCAGAAGCCTGGTGTCAGACTCTTAATGACAGCACTATACTGGCATTCTTTCCCTTCCTTAAAACTCTAGCTTACCCCTACCTCCTCTCCCCGCAGATACCCAGAGCTACCAATTTTTATATTTTGCCACATTCACTGTATCATTCTATCTTATCTATCACCTTTCAATCCATCCATGTATGTATCTATCCATCCATTTATCTGTCTCTCTCTCTGTTTGTATCTATCAATCCATTTTCTGAACACTTGAGCGTAGGTTGCATATTTCATGCTTCTTGAACACTTTATACTGTCCCGTGCATTTCCTAAGAACAAGGATATTCACTTATGTATCCTCATTAAGTGCAGCTATGGTGCTCAAGAAATTTAAGATCCATAGAAAGCTTACAGTATATATGCCAATGGCCAATGTTTTTATATGTCATAACAATGTCTTTTTGAGTATTTTCTCCTCCCTTGTTAGATCCTGTCCTGGATCATGTATTGCCTCCAACTGCCATTGTCTCTTTAGTTGCTCTTTCTTTCTTTCTTTCTCTCTCTCTTTTTTTAAAATTGTGGTAACGTTATATACAACATATACTTTCTCATCTCAACCACTCCCAAGCATGTGATTAAGTGGATTAATCACATTTACTATGTTGTGGTACCCTCACCACCTTCCATTATTAAAGTTTCCCATCCTCCCAAACAGAAACCCTAGACCCATTTTGTATTTACTCCCATTCCCCCTGTTCCCCAGTCCCTGGAAACCTGTACTCTAATTTCTGCTTCTACAAGCCTGCATATTCTCCATATTTTCTTTGTAGTTACCACAGGTTTTAAATTTAACATCCTAAATCTATAGCAATCTCTTTTGCTTTGATACCAACTTCAATAGCATACACAAACCAAGTTCCTATAGCCCCTGTCCCTCCACCTTTATGTAGTTCTTGTCACAAATGACATGTTTGCACCTTATGAGACCAAAACCACAGATTTGTCATTACATTTTTTAATTAAAAAATTTTTAAAAAGATACTTAGATTACATAAATGTTACACAAAAAATATAGGGATTCCCGTACGCCCACCTCCCACACCTCCCACAATCTCCCACATAAACATCCTTCATTAGTGTGGCACATTAATTGCAATTGATAAACACATCCTGAGGCTTTTCCATTAAGCATGGACCATAGATATAGGCCATTTTATATCATCATATAACATGCAGAACCGTGTGGGAGAGAGTATGGTCTACAGTGTGAACTATGGTCTATGCTTAATGGCAAAGCATTTGCCTTTTAGATCCTATAGAAAGTAGAAGTGGAGTTACAAACCAAAAATACAATAGTACTGGCATTTATATTTACCCATGTCACTACCCTTACTGGAGATCTTTATTTTTTCATGTGGCTTCCATTTATTGTCTATTGTCCTTTTCTTTCAACCTGCAGAACTCTCTAGCATTTCTTGTAGGGCTAGCCTAGTGGTGACAACCTCCCTCAGCTTTTGTTTATCTGTTTATTATTTTGTAATCTCTCCCTAATTTTTGAAAGACGGTTTTGCTAGATATAGAATTCTTAGTTGGCAGTTTTTTGCTTTCAGCACTTTAAATATGTCATCCCATTGCCTTCTTGTCTCCATGGTTTCCAATGAGAATCCAGTCCTTAATCTTATTGCAACTCTCTGATATGTGACATGTTGTTTTTCTGTTGCAGCTTTCAGAATTCGCTCTTTATCTTTGGCATTTCACAGTTTGATTGTAATATACCATGGTGTAGGTCTATTTGGGTTTCTCCTGTTTGGAGTTTATTGAGCATCTTAGATGTACATATTCATTTCTTTTGTTAAATTTGGGTAGTTTTCAGCCATTATTTCTTTGAATATTCTTTCTGCCCCTTTCTTTCTTCTCCCCTGGGACTGGGACTCCCACAATGCATATGTTGGTACACATGATGGTGTCCCACAGGTTCCTCATTGTACTATATGGCTTGCAGCTCTGTTCACTTATCTTCATTCTTTTTCCTTTCTGCTCCTTACATTGGATGATTTCAATTGTCTTATCTTCAAGTTGACAGATTCTTTCTTCTGCCAGCTCCAATCTACTGTTGAACCCCTCTAGGGAATTTTTAATTTCTGTTACTGTGGTCCTCAGTTCTGTTTGGTTCCTTTTCATAATTTCCATCTTGATATTGCTATTCTCTTTTTGTTCATCTATCATTTTCCTAATTTCCTTGATGACTTTGTTCATGTTTTCCTTTATCTCTGAGCATATTTTGGACCACTTTTTAAAAAAGTAGTTGTCTGGAATGTTCCAGGTCTAGTTCTCCTCATTGGTGCTTTGTGATGCTTTAATTTTCTCCTTTGCCTGGGCCATCACTTGTTTCTTTGTATGTTTTGTATACTTTTGTTGAAACCTGGACATTTTGATATTTAGGAAGGTTATCATCTGTGGCATCTGTTTCTTAAGGTTGTATCCAGCTAGCATTATGACAGAGCTTTCCTTGAATGTCAGGAGCTATTTAAAAAAAGGGGAGGGGGGGGAGAAAACATCTTTTCCGGACTTTGCAAGTTATCTCCTTCAGGGGTTATCCATACAATGAATTTAGGGAATAGCTCCAGGCCAAAGCATAGGGGTGGACTTGATCCTTTCTGTACTTGTTTCTTTTCTTGGGCATGCGCGTGGCCCTAGAAATTTCCCCAAATGTCCCCTCTTCCCTAGGAAACAGTTTCTTCTTGATCCTGGGCATTGTACTATATGGCTTGCAGCCAGCAATCTCTTGCCTCATGTGGCCATTTGACTCTCCCACAGTGTTTTTTAGGAGAGCTCTGTGAGCTGCCTTCTGGGACAGGGCAAGTTCTGGGACAGTGAGTCCCTCACTTCCACCACAGACAGACTGGGCCAGGCATACATTCTTCCAATTTGTGCGTGGCAGTTACTCTGCTCTCTCCAGAACTGTGACCAGGGACCCACACTAGGAATACGGGCCAGTAAGAAGTGGGAGGGGGGCCAGCCATGGTGTTACGAGATCCTACCACTTTTACATAACCTATTTCTTGATTTGGCATTTGCCCTGTTATTGCAGTCTTTTAATTGTTTTCTGTTGCTCCAGTCTTTTAACTGTTTTCTAAATCTTTGAGAACGATGTTTCTGTGAGTTCTTGCTGGTTGCTCAAAGCTTCTGTAGAGGGTGGGGCCCCAAAGCATCTTACTATGCCATCTTGATTGGTGGGGTGGGGGTGGGGAGGTGGGGGTGTTATAATTGACTTTCAAGGAAAGGGCTAAGAAAGATCCTCCTAACTATGTGATTTTGAGGCAGGGCAGAAAAATAACAGATGATTCCAAAGGCCTGTCTCATTTTTCAGAAGAGAAGCAAGCAATGGGCACTCTAGTCATTCCTGACTCACTCGCCTACCTGCCTGGTGTCACTACGTAAGGGGAGTGCATAGCAAATGATTGGAAACAACTTGGATGGTCACTTGAAAATAAAGAAATTTAAATATGTCAAATACATAAAGTACATGCATTCAAAGGAATAGAATACAGCTGAAAAAGAAAGAATAGGAAAATATTTATATAACAATAGGTAAATAGCACCCAGATGTATTGTTAAAAATTTTTTTAAAGGGAAAAAAGTACATTTATATGTGCTTGCGTATGCATAAACTATCCTAGAAGGACATATAATAATTCAACCCTAGTTATCATCTGGGAGAAAGGGGAGTGGATGACCAGGAATCGGAAGGGGAGAGAGTTTTTTCTCTTTTCCCTCTTATATTCTTTTGAAAATCAAATACTTAAAATTTTAAAAGTTGGTGACAGGGTTTCTCTGATTATCCTTATTTGATTACTTGGGGAAACCTTTTCACTTTGGGTTCTTTTCCCATTCATTTCTAGCACCTCATAGGCCCTTCGACTTACCCACTTGGAAATCCACTACAGCCTGATAGGCCTGTGTTCGGGGCATGTTTAGAATTTGCTTGTGAAACACAGGTAGGAGGCTTCATTTCAATGACTTTGCAATTGTTTTTGCATTGTATGTAAATGACTAAATGTAAGCAATTCTGAGAAAAGACATGCTTATTTCTCTTAGGAAACAGAAGCTACTTAAATAATAATGGCATCAGATTTATAAAGCACTTTATGGTTTATAAAATCCTTTCACATGCATTAGGTCATTTATGCCTCACAACAGTTCTGAGAGGTAGCTATTATAGTTCCCATTTAATGGATGAGGAAACTGAGGTTCAAAGCATCTCAGGAACTTGTCCAAGGTCACACAGCTACTAAATAGTAGAGCTAGAGCTGGGACCCAAGTATTCTGAGTCTAAAGCCTGTAAATTCTCTCTCCTGCCTTTGTAAAAAAAAAGAAAAATTTATATGCTTTTAAAAAAGTAAGACTGAAACATCCATCCCATGACCACAACAGAAAACATTATTAAATTTACATATTATCTTCCAGGATATGCTTATGTGCCCACACACTGTTATCTCGTTACTATCATAATATATGTACAATTTTTATTCTCTCCCCCGCCACTTTGCTCTGCTATCCTGAAGCATTTTCCAAGTTGCAACATAGTTTTCATAATTAACAAATTAATAGGTTCATGTTTCATCAAGAACCATACTAAAGCAATCTACTACCCCTTGACAGGGACTCATTTGATTCATTCTTTCATTTAGCAAGTTATGACCAAGCCCCCTACTCTGTGCCAGGCCAGGTTCTGTGCCAAAGACTGGGGACATGCCAATGATGGGCACATGCAGGCAAGAGCCGCTGAAGTGGCTTGAAGGTGTGGAAGTAGGTCAGGAAGTAAGGCAAAGCTTCCTAGAGGAAGTATATACTGAGACATTTAGACAATCAGCAAAATATTTACTAAATATTTTGCTGTTGTAAATACCTTTGTACTTATAGTTTCTCCTTTTTTTTAAGCAAAAGGTGAATTCCATTTTTATGGCTTTAAAGAGTTTGTATTCCACTACAGTGATACCAGAAATACATGAGTGTCTGGTTTATCATTCTAACAACACTAACACTGAGTATTATTATTCATTAATTTTACAATTGGGAAATAGTACTCCATTGTTTCTTTTTTTTTTTTTTAGGAGGTACCGGGGACTGAACCCAGAACCTCGTATATGTGAAGCAGGTGCTCAACCATTGAGCTACATCCACTACCTCCTCCCATTGTGGTTTTAATTGCATTTCTTGGAATAATAGTGATTTTAGTATTTTCCCATAGGATTATTTATTCATTGTATTTCTTCTTATCTGAATTGTCTGTGTTTTGGTCTGTGCCTAGTTATCTATTGAGGTCTTACTATTTTCTTGTCTATGTGTGTGGGAGCACTTTATATCATTTGTTTTTTGTTTCATTTATACATAATTCAATAGCTAATTTGAACAGGCTTTTAATATTGTAAAGATGCTATAAAAATGACCATTTACCATTTTTACTGCAAATGTTTTTCTTATTCAATTTGTCTTTATTTTTAAAGATTTATTTATTTATCCCCACCCCATGGTTTTTTTGTTTGTTTGTCTGTTTTTGTGCTTGCTGTCTGCTCTCTGTGTCCATTCTCTGTGAGTTCTTCTGTGTCTGCTTGTCTTCTCTGTAGGCAGCACCAGGAACTGATTCTGGGACCTTCTGGAGTGGGAGAGAGGCGCTCAATCTCTTGCACCACCTCAGCTCCCTGGTCTGCTTCATCTCTTATTGTCTCTCCTCTATGTCTCTTTTTGTTGCATCATCTTGCTGTACCAGCTCTCGCTTGGGCCAGCACTCCCTGTAGGCCAGCTCTCCTGTGTGGGCCAGCATACCATGCTGGCCAGCTTGCCTTCACCAGGAGGCCCCAGGAATCAAACCCTGGACCTCCTATATGATAGGCGGGAGCCCCATCGCTTGAGCCACATCCACTTCCCTGTCTTTTTATTTTAATGTGTATAGTTAAAAATGTTTTTTTAGAAAAGCTGTCTTTGTCTAGGGTGATTTCATCGATTTTTATCAAACTTATGAAGGTATTCCTCTTGTTATCGGATTACTTTCAAATTCCCTTTTATTCTACTTTTTCTATGTTTCTATTTATTATTTAATTCTTAAGAACCTTTGGAACTAATTTGGGTTTGGTGGGAAGCATAGGCTTAAGTTGATCCCACCCACCCCCAATTTCTAACATCATTTATAAAAATATTTTTAATTTCCCTATCATTTATTACATTCTCATACATAAGAAGCTTTCTGTATAGTTCCATCAGTGTGCATATCTAGTTTTACATTAGGACTAATGCTGTTTTGATATTATTTATTCTTTCACACATTTGTTTTTCCAGATGAACTTTATTTTAGTTTTGCCAGATAATAAGAAAAATCTTGTCAGTATTTTGATTGGGATTGCATGAAAGATATACATTATTTTGATGAAGAATCAGCCATCATTTATATATCTAATTTTTCCATTTAAGAGCAGAAATATATCTCCTTTTACCAAACCAATTAAATTATCTCTCAATGTGCAATGCACATCTCTTGCTAAATGTGTAAGTATTTTGTATTTTTGCAGCTATTTGAAGAGAAATTAATTAGATGAACCGCGGTAATACAAGCTGATAACAGCAGAGGAAACTAGGAACTCTCTGTACTATCTTCATACCTTTTCTGTAAATCTAAAGTTATTCTAAAAATAAAGTTTATTAAAAAAAAATAACTGGGTGACAACCTTCTCCCCAAAATAGTCACTTTCTAGTCATACTGGCCAAAAATTTGCCTGGGCTGAAATCTGGCCCAGTCTCGTGGTGGAAAGGATCAAAGACCTGGTTTCCAATTCACAGGGACAGAAAGTAGATTAGAGGTTACCTGGGGCTGGAAGTGGGGGAATAGGAGGTATTGCTTAATGGGTACAGTTTCCAGGATGAAAAACTTTTGATAATGGATGGTGGTGATGGTAGCACGATGTTGCAAATGTTATTACTGTCACTGAATTATACACTTAAAAATGGTTAAAAAGGCAAATTTTGTATTATATATACATATATATGTTACCGTAATTTAAAAATGAATTAAAAATAAAAAAGACCCAGGTTCCAATCCTAGCTCCACCAACTGCAAGCCATGGTGACTTGGTACAGGTTTTCAAAACAAAACAAAAAAATTAATTAAACATTTAATTTAATTGGCTGATATACCAGACTGTTGTTGATTTTTTGCATGCTTATCTGGAGAGGTGACAGATTTTCTATAGCTGTAAATATTTTTTTAGTGAATTTCTTTGGCCTTTTAAGTATACAGTCACCTGCCCTTTGCAAATTATTATGTTTTAATCTCTTAAAGCCCGATGAAATAGTTTCCTAAGACCACACATTTGGTAATAGTGAAACTGGCACTGGCACTGCGGTCTGCTGGACAGCAGAGCCCACACTCCAATTCCAGTGCAGACCCAGAGATGCTGCACAGAAGGCAGGATGGCTGGACGGGGTGTGGAGTTCTGAGCCCGGGCCACTAGCTAAACCCCTCCCCCTCAGGTAAAAGCCTTTGCTTCTCAGAGCCTCATGAGATCATGAGGTATTTGATTTCTAAGAATTTGACCGACTCTAAAATACTTTAAAATGGAGCTACTTTGAAAAACTTATCTGGAAGTCGTCAATTCAGGGCAGAGGTTTTTTAGATAAGAAAAATCAGGTGAGAATTGCCTAGGGAGGAAGGAAGTGTGTGAGGTTGTGAAGAGCGACTATTATCACTGAGTACACAGAAATGGTATAAATAAACTCAACTCTTGTTATACTGTGTGTCAGGGTGCATTACTCACTTGTTTTGGAGGTTCCTTGACAAAAACCTGCTCAATTAAATTAATGCTTTTGTCTAAATGACTTCATTCTAAAAGAATTTTAAAAAGGTCATTGCAGGGGTGTCATAATTTTGTTGTAGTTTATTGCAACATTAATTGACAGATTGCTGGAGTTCTGAGTAATAATGAGGTTAAGCCAGAGATAACAATGTTAAAAAGATAGAGAAAATGGACAAACAGAACAGGGTAATGTGAGAAGAAGAAGAAGAGTTTTTTTTTTTAATTAAAAAAAAAAAAATTCGTTAACATTATAGTTAAGAGGATAGACTCTAAAGCCAGCCTGTCAAAATTCTTATTCTAGCTTTGCAACGCATCAGCTACGTGAACTCTGCTCCTCAGTTTCTAAAAGGGGGATGACAATAGGACTTACTTCATAGGATTGTTGGGAATATTAAATAAATTATTATAAAGAGCTTAGAAAGCATACCTGGCACACAGTAACCTGTCAAATTTTACTATTATAATTTTTCATGAAAAGCTTAGCATCAGATTAGCCACCTTTTCAAGTGTCCCTGCTGATTATCTTGCCCCAACAGTCTAAGATTACACCTTTCTAAGGTGGTTACTTCGGTGCCTTGTTAATCTAAACTTTTGGTTTAAGCATTTTACTGTTAGAATTCAAAGAACTGCATGCTTTGAGTTCTTTTGTATTTATGAGGCTTAATTCTAGTTTATGTTCCAACTTGCACATTACATTCTTTACCTGATTTATTGCTACTTGTAGTAATACTATTTATGGCACTTTTCATCCTCTTTTCTCTAAAGTTTTTTGTACCTCAATTTATTCCTGCTCACAGGTAAAGTGGGTGGTAAGTAGCAGAGTCTCTTTTATTCAGGGAATGAAACTAAAGGGATAATGAAGTGACGCCCAACAAATTGGTGGTAGGGTTGATAATATGATGATGGAGTTGATTCATTGCTTGGGATCCTGAGCTAGGAGGCACTCTCAGAAGTATCTCATTTCTGTAATGAAGGTGGATGATGGAGGGCGCAGGCTCTGGGGTCTGACAGGTTTGGGTCCAACGCTATCATTTGCAAGACGTGTGGTCTTGTGAAAGTTATTGGATGGCTCTCAGCCTCATTGGTCCCCTCTGTAAATTGGCAGTAGTAATTTTGCCTCCTTCATAGTTGTTTGGGGGGTTGGGTGGGGAGGGGAGCAGAGAATGGGTAGGTGAATCAACTAACATAGGAAATGATCAATAATTCTGGATATTGTTGTTCTTTGAGTTCACCTCTTTCAGGATGAGTAGGTCTTCGCCACTAGAGCTAATACCATTTTAAACACAGCTTCTCTCTTAAATATTGAGTCTATAACTTTTGTAAAAGGAACTGTTCATTCAAAACTTGAGCAAGGTGACTGACTTCAGTTTGAATTATGTTCTTTAGATGCCATTGCATTTTGGAATACATAGGGTTGCAGGATTTGGTATCGTGCTACAGAAGGAGAAAGGAGGGAGGGTGGGGAGGTGTGCCTGGTAAGGAATATTGTGGTTGGAGTTTCTCACACTTCAGCACATCAGAACCACCTGGAGGCCTTGTTAAAACACAGATTCTTCGTCCCCATCCCTGAGTTTATGATTCAGTAGGTCTGGGGTGGGGCCCGAGAATTTGCATTTCTAACAAATTCTTAGGGGGTGCTCCTGCAGCTGATCTGGGCATCACACTGGCAGGAGCACTGCATTAAGTTTCGCTGTGTAAAAAGACAAACTCAGCATTTTAACAGCTTAAAACAACAGAGATTTACTTCTCATTCACACTCCATATCTGTTGTAAGTCAGTCGTGTTTTCATACATAAACTGTTTTACTTGTACAGTCTTCCTAAGAAGATGGTACGCCTCCCAGGAGCAGAGGTCGTCTCTGTGACTTTATGTCCTTCACAGCATCTAATTCAGAACTCAACACATCCTCAATACTCAATAAACACTTGCTGAGCTGTATTGATAGAGGAGGATCAACGGAAGATTTCTTGCCTTTCATTTCTTGCCACATTGTTTTATTTCTCCTTCCAATTATAAGTCTGAGGCTACAGGGGCATTCAGCTAGGATTCTCAAAATGGGACTCTGATCCATTCTTATAGTAAATGGTAAAAAGAAAATGCATATATTAGTACATAATGCATACATCACTAGTACATATATATATATATACAGTAT
>PVKH010006434.1:0-21064 GCA_004027955.1 Chaetophractus vellerosus | reverse complement strand
TTATGTCCTGAAATATCCAATAAGTCTTCCTGCATACCTGTGGCTACTTACAAACAAAATAAAACAAATCAAAAACCCTCTCCCATGTCTCTCAGGTCCTGAATTCTCAAGTCAAAACACCTTAGGCTGTGAGGGAAAACGTTAACTCACAACTATTCTCTATCAGCCACTGGATCCCATGGCCCAAGTCATTGTTATGGACACTCAGCGGCCTCTGTGGTCTCAAGAGTCACTGGAAGACATCTGAGAGACTACCAAAGTTTACATTCCTCCCACCAGGGAAAGTTTACATTCCTCCCATCAGGAAAGTACTGGTGACTAGGTGGGGTCCTTCTGAAGGACAGAGCTTTGTATCCAAGTAAGGACCTATGCCTAAAAATTATTCACAAGGCCATATGTCTGAATTTCTCCAATACATTATTAGTACTGTTATTATCATCCTACCACCACCACCACTACTAGTACTGTACATTTCATGACTCTTGGCTCAGAACTGCACCAGGAACTTTATGTAAGGCATGTCATATAACACCTACAACAACCATATGAGGTAGACATTATTATTTCCAATGAACAAGAGAGGAAACAGGGGCAGGGAACACATTGTACGTCCTTGCTATTCTAAGTATGGTCTCTAGAATAGCAGCTGTGGCATCACACAGGAGCTTGTTAGAAACACAGAATCTCAGGCTCCACCCAAGACCTACTGAATAAGAATCTGTATTTTAATAAGATTTTCAAGTGCTCCATCTGACTTGAGAAGATTACGTAGTCAGTAAATGGAATTGCAAAATTGAAACTCAGGTTATCTGACTCAAAAATCCAGATATTAAAATTGTCAACTCTTCTTGATGAAGCAATTACATTAAAAGAACTAAACAATTGAATACATATACACTGAGTCATGATTTTTTCCATTAGATGATAAAATCTATTACTGAGAAGTGTTATTTTGTAAGAGAAAGGGGTCACTTGGGAAACAGAAGTAACTGATACTCTTGGTAGAGGAATGGGAGGGAACCATTAGGAAAGCAAATTGGGCTAAAAAAAAAAACAACAAACAAACAAAGAAAACCACTATCCATTTCACAGTTTGGCTAAGGAATCAGGACTTATCTAGTTCACCTAAAGTGGTCTCTGACATTGGACAATCTGACCAGAAGCTCATGCAGTACTGAATGGAATTACACACAGGACCACTTTCTCATGAATCAAAACATTGCATATATCCTGTGAATAAGGACACCCAAAAATCCCTTTGCTGAATGTGCATATCTAGTGTTATTTTTAATATACGTAGATAACATAAACGATACACACAAAATGTAGGAGATTCCCAAATGTCCCACTCCCTAGCCCTCCCACACTTTCCCACATTAACAACATCCTTCATTAGTGTGATACATTTGTTACAATTGATGAACATGTGTTGAAGCATTGCTACTAAGTGTGGATTATAGTTTACATTATAGTTTAAACTCTCTCCCACACACTTTGTAAGTTATGACAAGATATATAATGGCCTGTATTTTTCATTGAAATGTCATTCAGGGCAATTCCAATGTCCCAAAAATGCCCCATATTACACCTATTTTTCCCCTCTCCCTCTCCTCAGAACCTCTGGTGGCCACTGCCCCACATCAATGATGAAAGTTCTTTCATTGCTAGAACAACTATAAGTCTATAGTAGAATAACAGTAAGTCTACTCCAGTCCATTGTTCATTCCCCAATCCTGAGGATTCTGGGATGGTGATGCTCACTCCGCCTCTACTTGAGAGGGGGCTTAGATCCGATAGGACAGATAAGATGGAACTATCTTGCTTGCAGTTGTAAATTCTCTCTGTTCCTTGGGATGGTCATTGTCCATCATCATTTCCTTCTTAGTTGTCCTGGGTGAGTCCAATAAACTGGAGAGTAGGTGTTACAACTCTTTTGAGATTTAGGGCCTGATTGGCACATGGAAAGTCCAAAGATTAAGTCTCTTGGACCTATCAACTCTAGTACTAACTATAGGTTCAAATATAAGAGGCAGAAGAGACATGTGTGGGGAAACCACAACTGAGTCCAACTCTGTCACACTGGGGAGCATAAATTCCAAAGTAGGGCCCACTGACAGGGCATCAAACTTCCTGACCTGTCAGCCATGTCTATAGTGTCTGGATGTCTCCAGAGCCCTCAGGAGTCCTGATATTTGAGGCGATATTTACTGTGGCAGCAGTCAATGAGATGCTGCTGAAATGTACATACGAGTAACTTCTGGAATGACCTCCTGACTCACTTTGAAGTCTCTTAGCCATATAAACTCATTTGTCTTTACACTTTCCCCCTTTGGTCAAGGTCTTTTTCCAGTTGCATTGCTAGTTGGTGCTGGGTAGTAATCCCTCGGTGCCAGGGAGACTCACCCCTGGGAGTCATGTCCCATGCTGGGCGGGGAAGGTAATACATTTATATGCTGAGTTTGGCTTAGAAAGAGGTCACCTTTGAGCAACAAAGAGGCTCTTGGGAGGTAACTCTTAGGCAACCTATAATACTAGGCTAAGTTTCAATTTCAAAAGAAAAGATTCATAAGTACAGTCATCAATATCAAGGGCCTGTCAATGGTCCATCCTTCTTCACTAGTCACTGCCCCTGTACTCAGGGGATTCTTGCTGTCCCATTAGAGAATGTGGCAGAACTCCCCAGAATGGGAATTGGATATCCTTTCAGTTGTTGTGTGGATCTCCACCCACCATGACAATGCCCTGTGAACACTTGAACTCTTTCATATGCCTTATAGGTATTCCCCAGGTGAACCTCCTCCCATGCATATCCCATCACTGACAACCCACACCAATTATTTTTACAAGACTTAGTGAAGTAGTTGGTATTCATAGAAATTTCAATGCTAGGCTGATTGTCTGATGTAAGAACATAAAGACTAGATATGATATATATCTTAGTTTTTTTTACAAGATACATAATAAATCAAACTATATTAATCAATCAAGCTTACATCTGGGTTTTGCTATGATGATATTCAAGGCTGATAAGTACTTAAAGTATGTTGTTTTTATGCAAATCAGCATCTGATCTAGAAAAAGTTTCCCTTAAACTCACATAGGTTAAATATTAGTCTTATTTACACTGTGAAATTTTATGAGGAAATCTTTTTGTTTCTCCAGAATAGAAAAGTAAGCTTCAAGTTGTCCACAATTCATGTTATCATATTTAATTAGGTTTAGCTACATTGCTTTTTATTAAGAAATAGCTGACTATTTTTATTTTTTCCTTTCCTCTTGTACTACAGTATTTTAGTAAGTGATTTCCATATTCTATAATTTAAAATTTTAAACACTCTGCTGGGACAGTAGTTTCATCTCTTCTTGGAGGAAAATTTAGCGCTATTTTAAGTGTATTTTTCTTGTTTATTATATTGGATTATTGCAACCATCTGGCTCAAAGAGACCCTCATATGTGTCAACACCTATGCCTTTGAGCTTCTTTTTATTTAAAAATGACCTTTTGGCCACTTAATTTCTCATTGTGAAAATTTTTCTGAATTCCACATCAAAGCATGACATACTAATGAATATATTTTTCACAGAGAATAAGTGTGCTTTGTGCATGTTTTCCATATAAATGAAAAGCAATACAGGGTAACTCACTCTTGAAAGGAAGAATATAATTTTTCATCAAACTTTCATTTTAATAGAGGAAAAAACACTAAATAAGTTTATGTCACTGTAAGATTAGAACTTTTGTTTTTGTGATCAATATTTGTTAGATTACTTTGGCTCTATCAGAGAAATATCTGAAAATTTAATAAAGAAGATATATTCATTTGTGTAAATAGCTGTATATGTGAAGAAAAAAGATACTGGTAGTGCTGAAATTGAACTCCTTTATTTTCTACACTAGAATAATGTGCATTGACATAGTGACTGCTTTAAAGTCTCATGAATGAGCCTTAGCATGTACTGCATGATTCACTTTCAGGCCCAGAATGCCACTGGGTAATAGTCTGGTCATCTGTTAACATATAACAAACCACTTCAAAATTTTGCAGCTTATAGCAACAACCATTTTATCATCTCTTATAATTTTGTGGGTTAGGAATTCAGAAAGGATCTGGCTGAGCAATTCTGTGCTGTGTGGCATTGATGGAAGTCACTCAGTGGTATTTACTTGGTGACTGGGAAGACCAAGACAGCTTCACTTACATTTCTGTAATCTTGGTAGGAATGGCTAGGAATCTGAACTCAGCTGGACACTCATCTGTATCTCTCACAGTATGGCAATATGGCAGTCTCAATATAGTCGGGTATCTTACTTGGCAGCTTAGAGTTCCCAGAGAAAATGGTCTAAGATACGTGGGCAGGTGTAAGTCTTCTCCTGACTTAGCTTCAGAAGTCCCAGAATGTTACTTCCACTTTATTTATTGGCCAAGCCAGTCACTTAAAGCTAGATGAGATTCCAAGGGAATGGAATTAGTCTCTACTTATCAATGAGAGAAGTGGCCAAAAAATTGCAGTCATCTTTAATCCACCACAGATAACCACTTAGATCTCTATGCCTTTCTTTGTCCCACCTAATAAGTGTAGTGCAATGGGTAGATAGAGAGATGAAGATATATGTATATATATAAACACAGTAAATCCCCAACTTAGTATGATTTGAAGGAGGCCTTACCTTACTAAACATAACTCCTTCATTGAATACAGCCTTGGAAAATAAGGTGAGTAAGTAACTTAGTGTAAAAAAATTTTGATTATCTCCTAACTAACCATCTACTTGAAAAGGATATAACCCCCTTTTTCTCTTTACTTCTCTCATTTTGACCATTTACAGCTGTTAAGCACATCTTTCAGACATTACCAGGAGGACAACAGTGAGATACTACTGCATAAGTATTAGAATGACTAAAATCCAAAAAATCTAATTCTACCAATTGCTGGTGGGAATGCAAATTGGTACAGCCACTTTGGAAGACAGATTGGCACTTTCTTGTCAAGCTAAGCAACATGTACCATATGATCCAGCAATTGCACTTCCAGGAAATAATCAAACTGATTCGAAAACATATGTCCACACAAAAAACTCCATATGAATGCTTATATCTGCTTTAATCATAACCTCCAATAACTGGTAGTAAATAAGATGTCCTTCAAAAGGTGAATGGATAAATAAATAGTAGTACAACCATACAACAGAATACTATTCAGCAATAAAAAGAAATGAACTCTCAATCCACAATACAATATGGAATAATCTTTTCACATTGTTAAGTTAAAGACGCCAGTCTGTAAAGATGACACACTGCATGATTTCATATATACTACACCTGGAAAAGGCAAAATCTAAAGATGAAATCAGATTAGTGGAGGTCAGGAGTTCGGCGAGAGGGAAGAGTCGAATGAGGAAAGCACAAAAGATATTTTTAGGCATGTAAAACTATTCTGTATGATAATGAAGTACTAAACACATGACACCAGGCGTTGGTCAAAACCCATAGAACTTTAAAATACAATGCGTAAACCTTAAAGTATGCAAATAAAAATCAATTTAGGACAACACTGGAGGATCCCAGGATGGAATGCAGACCATGACAAGAGAATGTAACTGTGTTCAAATGTATGGCATAACCTCCCTGAAGAGAATGGGGAAATAAGGAAATAAGCTGCTGACCTAATTAACTTTGGAAAGGAGTGGAGACCCTTTGATTAAAGACAAAAGGAACTCTAGATAAGCACTGTAAAGTTGGTAAAGTTGACTCTTATGGGGGTATGGGTTAACAATTCTGAAACTGCTGTACATATATACTGGAATTAAACAATTAAGTAACTGAATAGCAAATGGTGACAGCCAGGTTTCTCACTGTTGGATAGGTATACAACCATATATTTCTGAACTGAAAGGACTTGGAAGTAGTGACACGTCAGCAACAACAAACACACCTAGTGCACAGATCTTGGTTTCTCACACCATTCTCAATTAAAAGGACCAAGAGTCCCTAGAGAAATAGCTGATTCTCAGGCTGAACAAGAAATATACAAGATTGGTCTGGATCATTTTGTCATGCCAGAAATTAATAAAGTGCTCAAAACCAAACCAACTATGGCACCTCAAAGGGTACAGGGCCAAGAGAAAGAGCTTCCAATGACCAAAGCTGTATCAATTTGAGCAACAAAATAAATAACATAGTATCAGAATATAACCCAAAGTATAAAATAAATATCAGTCACACTGGTATGAATTATTGAATACATAAAAATTGCACAGAAGAGTTCCAAATAACTTATAAAGAGGTGGAGCATAACTCTCCACCCATTAAGTGTTTGCCTCTCATACTGATTCTTTACAAAAACTAGAGCATTGGAAAGGGAGGGAGGAATGAGTAAGATTACAGTGCAGACATTTGACAAACACTACTTCAGTCAGGTGACCAAGGTTTACGTCAACAGTGATAAGTCACATGGGAAGTACATACCCTTGAAAAGATGTGCTAAGAATACACTTAACCTCTGTGGTCTTCCTCTCAAAAACCCATATCCCCAGTCTAATCATAAGAAAACATCAGACAAAACTAAATTGAGGGCCACTGTTTAAAATCAACCTTACCAGTAATCCTCAAGGTCATCAAAATCAAGGAAAGTCTGAGGAACTGTCACAGTCTAGAGAATCCTAAAGAAACATGGTGACTAAAAATGATGTGGTTTCCTGGATGGGAGCATGGGGCAGAAAAAAAAGAGTCCTAGGTAATAACAAAAGAAATTTGAGTGAAGTGTGGACTTTTATTTAAAAAGAAAATGTTGCAAGGAGGAATAAATAAGGCAATTAATGTGGAATGAAAGGAAACAAATTCAGAAGGAATCTCACTCCTACACTAGCAGAAGAAAAGTAAAGAGATGATCAATAAATTATTTAACCATTTAACATGTTTGTGTTTTATTGTTAAAAAGAAAGAACACCATCATTTGGAGAAATTCATTAAATATAATTTATCTGCCTTGATGGAAATGGAGTAGAGAAGAGGATGCCCTCTGAAAAACAAAACATTCTGAAATGCTACTGGAAATGACAAAGTCAGAGCAGCAGACCCAGAAGGAAAACCAGGACATTCCTATGCAGAACGTGGGAAGGAGAAAGGAGGATGAGGAGCATCAGAAGAATAGGTGCAGAGCTTCTGTTGATGGAAAAGTTTTGGTAATGGATGGTGGTGATGGTAGCACAGCATTATGAATGTAATTAACACTACTTGATAGAATATTTGAAAGTGGTTAAAAAGGAAAACTTTTAAGTTGTATATATGTTAACAGAATAAAAACTTTCATAAACCATAGAAATACACAACACAAAGAGTGAAACCTAATGTAAATTATGGGCTATAGTTAATAGTATTGCCCTAATTTGAGTCTTTTGTGGACCCCAGAAACTCCTGTTCTTAAAGCAAATCCATTCTTGTTTCTGTAAACCTATTTACAGAATAGGGACCTTTTGGTAAGATTCAGTTAAGGGGCCTATTGATTAGATCACTTTTGATTAGATCGCTTCAGGTAAAGGCCTTTGATTAGGTTGTGGGGCACTTTGATAAGATTGAATTCAGTTGGGGGGCCTTTGATTGTAGTACTTCAGTAAGGCATGACCCAGGGTGGGTCTTGGCCCTCTTTCTGGAGCCCTTTATAAAAGGGAGAAGCTGTAGAAACATAGAAAAAGGGAGCTGCCATTTAACCCCACCATGTGAGAGAGGACTCCAGGATTGCCTGCAGCTGCAGAAAGACAGAGAAACCCTGAGAGGATAAGAGAGAGGCAGGAGGCTAGAATCAGCAAAGCAGCATATGGAGAAGGGAAAGATGGGCTGTGCACCTGATCGCCCACAGATGAGCTCAGGGAGAAAATGAGCCTGGAGGAGAAAGCAGAGACTGACTGCCATTTTGTCTTGCCACATGACAGGAGTCCAGGATCCCCAGCAGCTGACTTTGGTGAGACAGCATCGCTGATGGTGCCTTGATCTGGATATTTTCACAGCCTCTAAGATTTTACCCTAATAAATTCCATTATAAAAGTTAACCCATTTTTGGTATTTTGCATTGGCAGCCTTTAGCAAACTGAAACAAGTATAATTATAATAATATCATTTTATCAGTTGTAACAAGATACCACACTAATGCAAAATGTTAATAATGGGGGAAACCATGTATGTAAAGGGGGCTATATGGGAGCTCTGTACTTTCTGCATGATTTTTCTGTAAACCTACAACTTCTCTAGTAAAAAACAAGACTCAGAACAAAACTAAAAGGTTATAGATATGGAGAACCAGGATGGGCCTTTACATCTGTTTATCTGGCTCTAGAAGCATGTTTCCTAATTAACAAACTTCTGAAAAGAAGAGACACTCTGACTCAGAAGAATGCAATATGAGGAAAAAGCCTTAGTAAAAAATATTTAACCTCTGAAAGCAGAGGCCGATAGACAAGAGAGAAAGATTGAAAGCAAACTACATTTCTTTGGTTGGTGGAATAATAGCCCACCAAAGATGTCTTCACCTTGCTCGCCAGAACCTGTGAATATGTTGTTACATGGCAAGGAGAATAAAAATTGCAGATGGAATTAAGGCTGCTAATCAGTTGGCCTCAAAATGAGTTATCCTGGATTATCTGGACAGGACCAATTTAATCCCAAGGGTCCTTAAATGGGAAAGAGGAACGCATAAGAGTCAGAACCAGAGAGATGGCAACCGGAGAGAGACTCAACCAATCATTGCTGACTTGAATATGGAAGGAGACCGTGAACCAAGGAACGTGGGCAGCCTCTAGAAGCCTCTAGAAGCTTCTAGAAGTTGGAAAAGGTGAGAAAATGGATTCTTCTCTAATGCCTCCAGAGAGGACCAAAGCCTTGCTTACATTTTGATTTTTGATCCATTTCAGGACTTATAACCTTCAGAATCAAAAGATAAGAAATTTGTGTTGTTTTAAGCCATTAAATTTGTGATAATTTCTACAGCAGCAATAGGAAATGAATACAAGTATGAAAAATGTGTGGGAGACTTGGAAGGGAAAATAGGGAAGGCATTTAATTTGGCAAACAGTTGTTCAATGATGACAAAAATGATGCTGAGACTTATAAGTATATCATTAAAAAAGATAACTGTCCTGAAAAAAATAACATGACATTTGACATAACCCTGTCAGGTACATAACAAATGTGCTCCATGTACAGTTTTGAATATCAGCCTTCTTTTTTGGTCAATATAGATTTTGGCAGATCTGGACTTTAGTAACTAATATAGTACATAGCAGAAATAGAATAAATAGAATAAATCCTTACTTATAAACTATAAAATAACGAAGCGCACTATCACATATGGATTGTGAGATTAGGCATATTAGCAAAGGAAGGAAGAATGATGGGAGCTAAAATTAATTGGAATAAAAAATCAAATTATGATCCAAGCAAAAAATGCCAATACACTTCTAGTGAGACATTTTTAACCACTGACGAAGTTTCTGAATTTCAGCTGGGTCTTTCTAACATCTTGCAAATATGCATGGCAAAGATACAGCTAAACACCCACCAGCTAAAGCTGGGCTATGATTGTTCTGGCAAATGCATAACCCAGAGTAAATATTGTCTTGCACAAAGATGTGAGGAGGTGGATTAGGCATTATAATTACCATTTTCTGGGTATTTGGCATTCTTTTTAAAGATTTAATCATTTAGATGAGACTTAGTATTGCTAAAAAAGAAGTCAATATTTCTGTGGGCCAGGGAGGGAACAGCACTGATATTTTCCTTCTGCTCAGCCGAGGTGTCTGATAAAAGACAATTTCACCTGCTAGTTATTCATTCAAGACAGCATTGATAAAGGATCATGAGCAGTAACTTCCTTCAGTTCATTTTCTCTGAACACACTATGTTCTCATATATTATTGATCAGAAAATGATAGTTAAATAGGGTAGCAATTTGTAAAATTGCACAGTAATCTTGTCATATTATCTTAATTAATTTCATAGCCGTCACGCACCCACTGTCCTTTGTGGTATAACTAATCCATTCACACGCAGACTGATAATCGCCAAAGCAGACGCCAATAACAGCTTTCAGATGCACACTCTGTTAAACTTCTCCTTGTCAATTTGCATCTACTGACATAAATTCCTTTAATCTGGGTCCCTGGAATTAAGCATTTATAGAATTACATTTTGAGACACTGATCAAAGTATCATTCCTTTGATGCAGTGATGCTAATTTTTAGTGCACAGATGATCACCTGAAATCTTGCTGAAACCCTGATGCCTAGCCCCATCAGAAAAGATTCTAATTTTTAGGTCCAATTTGTAGTCAAAGAAGCTATATTTCTAATAAACATTCTGGAATACCCTGATGCTTAACCATAAGGTTTGTTTTGCAATCACCTATAAATCTGGACAATGATATTTTTACTCAAATTATTTTCTTCCTTTCTTTAAATTGTCAGACCCTTAATGTACAAGCTCTCTTTTAGGCTTCACCATAATCTTATAAGTACTGTTATTCTCTCCTCTCTGAAGAAGAGGTGAATGGTTACGTAACTCGCCTGCTACAACTAACAAGTGGAATCTAGGGTTTGCGCCCAGATTGATCAAACTCCAGAGCCCACGCCATTTTCACCACCTTTCCCTCCATTCCAGACCATTGTCAAGGAACAGTGGTTGGCCAATCAATAACAGGGGCTGGGAGCTTGGGTGGTTAATGTGGCTAAGTTGAAGACTCAGTCCTCAATTAAATGAGAGTTGACTTTACTATAATGCAGATGGTTTCATTAAGCTCTGAGGACCACATATTATCTATTGGCTATGACTATTTTATTCCTGTGACTTTATTACTAGTGAAGCATTTTTTCTCATGGAGAAGAGTGGTTCAAAAATTTTTTTCAAGACAGGGATTTTCAGCAGTTTAAGAAAGGGCATTGGAAAGGCTGAGTTATTTGTATTTGCCTTTGCAAGTAGCTATTATCCATTTTCTCCCCCAATGCGAGAGCCTTAGAACTTTGTCTTATCCTTTTTCTTATTCTAAAGTAGTGAAAATAAAGTACATTGACTAGCATTTATTAATTCACCATCTGGACATAAATGATTCATTCAGTCCTAAACTCCCTTTACACACCATAGTCTGATGATGAAACAGATAAGGGTCAAAGAAAAAATACAAAAATATGTTCATGCAAACTCATACCAACCTCCAGGCAAGGTCAGGTGCAAAGGCATACATTTAAAGAATTATTGTGAATTCAGAAATATTTGTGTTTTAGTTAGGAAGTCATATACTCAAAGATAACAAACATACATTAAGTTTATATTAGTTATATAAGATAATAGAGAGAAGGGAATTCCATTAAAAGAAGGAACCATAATCTCTCTGTAAGAAAGATTTCCTGTCCATGTGTCTGAAGTCTAGAAGTCATATAAGAGAAGGCCTGCATTGGTGAGAGGGGGATGCCGAAGGTGAGGCCTTTAAAGTATTGTAGAGAGGATGTGTGTGAGGGGGTGTGGGAAAGGGCTATCAGATTGCTGAATCTACTACCCCTCCTACTGGAATAAGGAAAATAATAATTATTAATTTTAGCTCCAATTATATGCCCAGCACTATAATATTTATGCAACTTTCATAAAAATCTTGAATATAATACATATAATTTATGGGGCTTATGAAAATCAGTTAAGTTGACCAAGTCATAAAGATATTAAATGTAGAACCAGAAATCACAGCAAACTATGGAGAAGTAAGGTATGATATTTTAGATTTAGGAATTTTTCAAGGAAACTTAGGATATACATTATTAAAATCCAAACTCAAAATGAGATTCTTTCACTCAAAAATTTAACTCTACAAGAGGAAACTCAGAAATAAAGGCATTACAAAGAAAAAACAACAACAGAAAAATGTAAGTAAAGATGGTCCCCTTATAATTCATTGCAAACTCTCACTTGAGGTGACAAAATCATTTCCTCCCCTAATAATCACTTAATCTAAAGCTATTAAGACCAGTTAGCATATCAGTAATGGCATCTTAATTTTCAAAAGTTTGTGTCTAAGAAGAATTATTGAAGCCATGGAACCCTTATGTTACTAAGAAATATAGCACAGTAGAGGTAAAGTGTGGTCTTCAAATGAAAAAACAAAAATTTCAGCAATGAATTTACTGGTAAGCATAGGCTTCTATAATCCTTGGGTTGAATAATATGGCCCACATTTTTACAAATTTGACATTCAAGATCTCAAGAAGAGATTATATTTTATGGACATTAACATGATAATATTTGTCTTCCCAATTATTTGTTAATAAAAATAAAATCAAAGGCACGAATGTGTCATATAGAGATATAAAGAAAGAAGAAAGACAGGAAAAGATGAAAATGAGCAGAAACAGAAAGGGCCATGGCATTTTGTTTGTTTATTTTGTTTTAGGAGATACCTGGGATTGAACCCTGGACCATATACATGTGAAGCAGGTGCTCAACCACTGAGCTACATCTGCTCCCCAGCTATAGCATTTTAATTATGAAAGAGAAAGCTTTATAGATTGTTCAATCCATCCTCTTATTCTACCCAATATGGCAGAGCCAGAACCAAAACGCACATCAAGAACATAATTCTATTCTGGTGTTTTCCTACTGTACTACATAGGTACATGAATAAAATCCAATAAAACAGCACTCAGTACTCTCTCTTTTTAAAATATAACCACAAGAAATAGGCATGATTTATGTCTATTCCAAATTTGATCTTTATACAATTAACATACCGCATTATTTATTTTTATACCTGATTTCATTTAGAATAGATGGTTAAAGTAAATGTGAAACTGATAGCATCTTTCACACTTGGTATTCACAGAAGCTATCCATTGATTTGTCTAATATGTCCTGAGCCTTATTTTATATAAAACATAAAGAAGGGGCTAGAAGAGGGTGATGGGCAACTGGTAATCTATTAGTTCTTTACTCAACACTAGCTTTCTCAAGTTATTTATGTATGTGATAAAGAGTTATTCTTATCACCTTAAGGTCTACAATGAACCTGCTAGGGTTAGGCAGGTTGATATTACACACCGTTGAAGTGACAGGAAAAGTATTCTAGTTATCGAATGCTGTATAACAAAATACCCCAAACTTAGTGGTTTAAAGCAACAACAAAATTTATTCTGCTTATGAGTCTACAATCTGGGTAGGAATAGCTGGGATACTTGGGCATCTCTGTCTCTTTGTAGTCTCTCCACATGATCTCTCCTGTGTGGCACTTTGGGGTAGCTGTTCTATTTACATGGTGGCTCAGGGCTCCCAAGCCATGAATCCAAGAGAGAGCCAGGCAGTTACCTTCTGTGACCTTGCTCCAGAAATTAGACAGCATTGTTTCTGTTTTGGTTATAAGCTCTCACAGAAAGGGGAGATAAGACAGACCTCACCTCTAACTGGAGAAGTATCAAGATCACATTGTATGAAGAATGTGAGGGATAGGATCTATTAGTGCCACCATCTTTGGAAAATACAATCTGCACAGATATTCCCTGCATTAGTCTTAAAGATCATGAACAGAGACACTGTGAGCGGTTTTCAAGATTGGGAACTTCTCATTCTATGCCTAACAAAATTCTCATTGAACCCGAAAGGAATTATAGCAGACATATTATACTGGCTCCCTAGTTTCCTTCTCAGGGAACTGTCCACTTCCCCAATCCTCTCACCCCAATATCCATGCATCATCTACATTTTTACAGCTGTGACCCCATTTTATGGTCAAGCATGGGGACCCAACTGGAACCAATAAGAATCCCTTCCTTTTTATTTTAACAGGGTAAAAATGATTGTATAATTGGGAGAAAGCAAAGAAGAGGGGGCAGAAAAGGAAAAGGCAAATTCGAGAGAAGGCTGCGAACAGGTGAAGAGTGGGGAATAGGAAAGAGCAGGATTCCAGGCTGGAGGCATCCTGTCTCTGGCTCTGGCCCATTCCTGAGGCCCAGCTCCATCCTTTGGGTCATGTAACACCATTGAATCCTTATACTAAATACCCTTTTTTTTTTGCCTAAGTTATTTGGGATTCAAGAAGGCAAAACGATATCAAACTTAAATATACATAACTCATGTTTTACAGAAAAATTAGTCATGTAGGATAGACTAGACATGAAAGAGATTGTTCACCTTTTAAGTTTTGCTGGGTGCAAAAACAGTCCTATATGGTAGAGCTCAAGTCGGAAACCACGCTTCCCAGAAAGGAGGCCTCTGAAAGCCTGGCACACCAGAGCTCACCTTTTCTTCCGGTGATGTAGGCCTCTTGAAATAAATACAAATCAGGCAGGCAGAAATTTAAGGCAACAAAATAAAGGGAAGAGTGGAAAAAAAAAAAAAAAAGAAAACACCCTCCATCATCTGCCATTGCAGATCAAACAAAATACTGCTAACTGATGATAAAGAGAAAAGCTGATGCCAAATCCAACATACACTGTCTCCAGTGATCCGATTCTTTCATCCTCTAAGATGAACATCACTGTTAACATAAAACGGCTGAAAGAAACAGAGGAGACAAGTAGTACTGGTATTATTCCATGTGATTCATCCTTTTTCAAAAAACCAGTTTTGAGACCTGTATTTATAAAACATTCCATCCATCAAACAATTGTTTTCTCTGATATCCTGACTCTGAAAAAATGTAGCTGCTAACAAAGTCAGCTGGTTTACTCCTAAACTGTTCGGAGCAACATTAAGCCACTTGGACAAAGCTAAATTTAAAATTTGAACAAATATTATGGGGACCAACCTTAAACTTTAATAGTACTCAACAAGGTAGAATGTCACCTAATTTATTTAACACTATATATATATATATATAAATAAACATAAATATAGAGAGCAAGCATCATTATAATTATATAACACACACACACCCTCATTCAAAGATTGCTTGACAACCACATGTGAGGGGTAAGTTGCTTGCCACTATATTGAGGAAATACACAACTTGAAAATTCTTTTAAAGAAAATACTCTCAATACACTTTTAGATCTCTTAAAAGGTTTATTAAATGTTGCAATTTAGTACAAAAGCAAATTCTGATCTTTCAAGGTTAATTTCTATAAATCCATCTAATGCAAGCTCTTTCTTTTTGTTTATTTTTCCTTTTATTAGTGAGGACTAGGATAATTTAATGAGGAATAAAAGATATTAATAATGCTTACTGAATGCCACCCTGCTCCTGGCAACTGTGGCCCTTCAAGCTACTAACAGAGGGACTGAAACCCTCTTGGACATTTTTTTCAGTGATACACTCTGCCATTTCCCTAGTTATACCTCTGTCTAGTGGCATCTGAGAAAAGGAAAATAAAATTCCATGCACTGATGTCTAGTTTAATGAAAGGCACTTTGGGTCATGGCAATGCTCTCTCAGTGCTGGACCATGCTGCCTGTGATGCTCAGAAACAAGCACATAGAATGGCCAGAGCATGAGGAGTGACTCAAAAGGATTCAGCTGCACTTGGCCTGAGCATATGCCAGAAGCAGACATCTCCATCCACAAATGGGTTTTACTCGGAGTGAGACAAGAAGCCATTGAAGAGTTTCCCACAGGATCACTCTGGATACCAAATTGAGAATGGACCCACACAGAGCAAGGGCAGAAGCAGGAAGAATAATTACAAGTTATTCAGATAATCCAGGAGAGGGATGATGGTGACTTGGGCCAAGGACGTAGCTCTGGAGAGGTGACAAGTAGTCAAATTCTGGTTATATTTTGTAAATGAACCCAACATGGTTTGCCAAATATCATATATGGGATATAAGAGAAAGATAAGGTATATGAATCAAATAAAGGAGATGTTTGTAGTCTAAGCAACTGTAAAGGATGAGATTGTCTAAATGAAGATGGGGAAGTCTACCAGGAGAAGCAAATTCGGAGGAGACCTTCAGGACCCCAGATTCAGATATGTTCAGTGTGGAATGCCTTCTGGATGCAAGCTTTCTGGCCACCAAGTCTAGTTCAGGGCTATAATAACTAGGGATAAAAATTCAAGAATAGTCAACATATTCATGGATCTTAAAGGCATGAGAGCCACGAAATCGCCTAAAGAGTAAGAAAAATAAAAACAGCCCCCAACATCTAGGAAACTTCCCGGGACTATCGGCTAGGTATGGCCCTCACAGCCTAAATTGTGAATAAACAATTTCACAGAACATTAATATCCGAAAAGACCTCTGTTGGCCATGATGGATCAAGAAAAATATCAAAAACATTCCATAGTCATTTCTGACCAAGCCAAAAACATGAATATTATTTAAACCCACCAAAAAAGACTAAACATCGTCCTATCCTGACTAAGATGAGGGACTGCTGCTTCTTTACCAATTACACTAGCCTTGCTCTGGTCTGACCTTCTAGTAGATGTGATTTATTGCAATATCCAATCATAGAATTGTCTGAAAGCACCCACTTCCTCAGACCCTCTTCAAAAATCACCAACCTAATCCCAAATCCTGTAATAAATCCCTTCTAATACCATCTTACTAAGATTCTCTATATTTCTCCATGGTGTGTGTTCTCCCTGCAGCAATAATAAACAATTTGTTCAACTACAAGTGTGTTCCAGGTAATATTTGATTGGGAGGACACTGACATGAATAAATACTAATAAACAAGAAAGGCAGTCTAAGGACTAGTCCCCAGAGCACTCCAACATGTAAAAGCTAGGGATATGAAAAGGGACCAATCAAGGACACTGAGAGGAACAGCCAAGGACATAGAAGGTAAACCAAGACTGTGTGCTGTCCTGGAAGGCAAGGGAAGAAAAGAATGATCAACTTTTCAACTGCTGCTGAGAAATCAAGTTATATGAGGATGAGAACTGACCATTGGATATGGCAAATTGGAATGGCAAGTAATAAGTGACATTGATAAAGACAAGTAAATGGTTGAAATTCTGATTGGTGTAGATTCAAGAGAGAATCAAGAGAATCTGGAAGAGAAATCGGAGGCAACATGTATAGGCAACGCTTTCAAGGTATTTTACAGTGAAGAGATGAAGTTTGGAAAAGGGGCAAAAACTAGTCGGTAAATGAGATCAAGGTTTGTTTTTTGTTGTTTTTTTTTAAGATGGGAAAAATAACTTTCTCTGCAATTGGAATGATTCAGTGGAGAGGGGGAAATTATGATGCAGGAGAGAGAGAACATTTGGAACTAGGTGACCATGTGAACGGGGCTGGGATCTGGTGCACAGGTGGAGGGGTTGGCTAAGCAGGAGCCTGAAAAGTTCCTCCTCAGTAAAAGAGAGAGGAGGGGTATACAAGTATGCTGGACGGATGAAGTGGATGAATAACCTTGGGGAAGTTCTCTCCTGATTGCTTCTAGTTCACAGTGAAGAGGGAAGCAAGATCAGCAGCTGAGACTGCTGATGGGAGAGAAAGGATTGGGGATTAGAGGTTTGAGGAGAAAGAAAATAGCTGTCCAGGAGAATGATAGTAAATGAGGTCAGGGAAATAAAGTACGATTACAGAACAACATGAAGAGTCATTAATTTATTCATTTACTTATCAATTCAGAAAATATTTACATGGAATAATGTATCATACTATGCAATGTGAGGGATTAAAGTTATACATGCCTCGAGCCCTTGCCAAGCATACTTCTCTCCTCTAGTTGTAAGGGTTTCCTAAGCTTCCCTCCTTAGCCTTCCTTCTTTCCCTCTCTACATGCTCTCTCTTTGGAATGTCATCTGATCCCATCCCTCCAAGTATAGTATAGAGTTAGGGTTGAGCACTACCAAACATACAATCTCTCTCTCACTGAAACTTTACACCAACTGTCCAGTAGCGATATTTACTTTAAGTTTTCTAGTAGCCACATTAATAAAAGTAAAAAGACACAAGATAAAATCAATTTTAATAGTATATTTTATTTAACCCAACATATCCAAAAATAATATCATTTCAACAAATTGCATTACAAATGATAAAAATAAATTATTGAGATACTTTACATTCTTTCTGGGGATGTGCTAAGTCTTCAAAATCAGTGTGTATTTTACACTACCAGTACATAACAATTTAACCCATCATATTTTCAATGCTTAATAGCCACATGTGGCCAGTGGATATCTTATTAAACACTGCAACTCTAGACTCTCATTTTCAACTGCCTCTGGACGTACATAGCTCTGAAGGACAACATAAATTGTTCAAAACCAAAGTAATATCAGTGCAAAACTGTTCCCCTTCCTCCCTTTATTTCATTTCTATTTTATTTCCCCCTCTCCCTTATTCTTCACTGGAAAAACGATCAGAAAAGGCTCTTCAAGTTTTTTCCTTTTTGTTCCTGTCATCACAGTAGTTCTCATCATAATTAAATTCTACCTGCATAATTGCAATAACCTCCTAAATAGTCTCTTCATTTGTAATCTCCTCTCCATCGTATACTCTGCTGCCAGAGAAGTCCTTCTTGAACTCAGTTTTGATGGGCTCTTTTTTTCTGCTCAACAGCTATCAATGGCTTCCTCTGGAATAAAGCCAAAACTCCAAAGTATAACATAAAAATCCTTAACCAAGATTGTACCAACATTACTTTGTTCCTTCACTACTGCTTCTCTTAATCTATAAAGTCCAGAAAATTCAAATTTTCTTCATCTGATTATACTACTTTGTCTTCCCACCTTCTTACTTTCACTTGAATAGTTTAATCCACTGGTTCTTAAACTTGAGCATGCATAAGAATTACCTGAAGGAATTGTTAAAACACATATCATTGGAACCACCTCCAGAGTTTCTGGATCAGTACGCCTGAAGCGGAGCCCAAGATTTTGCATTTATAACAAATTCTTAGGTGTTGCTGGAGCTGTTTGCCTTGTGATCACACTTTGAGATCCTCTGCTTTAATCTCAGGAATGCTCTTCCACCCATCCGCACTTATGCAGTCACCACCCTTACTTCATTCTTCAATGCCATGTCTTACATGAAGTTTTCCCTAGTTGTTAAACTAAAGACAATTTCTCTATCCTTTGTGATTCTGTAGCTCATTGGATTTCTCTTGGACCATTACCTACCTTGCATTATAGTTAATTTGTAAGTGGATAATACATAAGAGTACTGATATCAATTCACTTATCTTTGCATTTCCCATAGTACATTTTTAAAAAATTTTAATAAATATTTTAATTGAATTAAAGATACAGATGCTGACCTTAAGAAATTTAAAAATTTCAGAAAAGGAGAATGAAGAGTTTTTCTTTAAAGGAGAAAAATGGACTTAATGATTAAGAAACATATACTTACTGTACCTTTTTAAAAATTTTCCCCAAGAATTGCTAAAATCCACTCTATAAATTTGCTGCCACTGTGATATCTAGAGGGAATGCCTGTATTTTTTAAAAAAAATAAAAAACAAAAATAACTTCCACATTTTTTTAGAAATTTCTTCTGAAGGATCTAAGTAGATACAGTTGAAATATGAACTTAGGGCTCAAGTGATTAGAACTTATAGGGAAACCCGTGTGTATTAGTCAGCCAAAGAGGTGCCTTTGCAAAATATACTAATAATTGGTTGGTCTTTATAAAGGGTATTTATTTGGGGTAGAAGCTTACAGTTACCAGGCTACAAAGCATAAGTTTCTTCCCTCACCAAAGTCCACGTGTTGGAGCAAGACAGCTGCCAACGTCTGCCAGGGCTCAGGCCTTTGGGTTCCTCTCCTGCTGGGGCTGCATTTCTCTCTGGGCTTAGCGCTTCTTCCACAAGGTCAGCTGTAGACTATCAGGCAAACGGCCCTCTCCAACATCAGAACTGCATCTCAAAAATCTGCTTTTCAAATCTGCCCCCTCAGTCTTTGGCCTTGCCCTTTATACCTGAGACCACACCCACCAAAGGGTGAGCTCAATGCCCTATTGACGCAGCCCGGTCAACGCCCTAATCATATCCCAATCATGCCCAGGTGAACAGATCAGTTTACAAGTATGATTCAATTTATATTTTTGGAATTCATAATTAGATAAAACTGTCAAACTATTACACCGTGCTATTTTACTTGCCTTTCATTTGCATGTATTTGTTTTTCTCCCAGTGTTTTCTGAGCTGTCTTCAGGGCTGAAGTATGGTATGTGGTGATAACATCTTTTATACATCTAAGTTTTGAGGTCAATCAGACCAGTAAGTAAATCCGTAATGTCTAATTCCATGTTATAGATGAACCTGAAAAGATTTTAGCTAATTCAGTGGGACAGATTTCTTGATGCAATGATATGGCAATAAGAGCAAATAAACAATGTAAGTTCTCCACCTGAACCAGGCAATGATGAAAGAAACCCTTATATCAGGGAGAAGTTGCCAAGTTCTTATGTGGAAGACCCATCAAATATGAAATGCTATCCATTGAAAGTTTCCTGCATTCTTTCATTCTACTCTGCAGGAGGGAGTCTTATAAGTTGGGTCAATTAGCTCTTACCTGGTGGAATTTAGGGAATAAGCATACCTTTCTTCCCCTCCCTGAGAAGGTTCCCTGTGACTAGATTCCTAGTGCACAGGTCTTAATGGTAAGCAAGTTCTTTGTAATTGTGTGGTCCATTGACTCCGTTGCAAAAGTAAACTTTTTTCCCATGAGTAGAGAGAGCTTCACTCGAACTGTCTTGAAAATTGACCTAATTACTCACCAAAGAGAAACTATGTCTTTTCTAGGAAAAGGAACAAGAAAGAACATGCAGAATAGGTAAAATTCTGTGCACTACCAGAGCAATAAATGTGTGTGATGGTATCTTTGCTTTTATGGGTGCCTAGAGAAGTCTCTCTAAGCTTTTTAAAGAGTCTGAACCAAATGCTGCTACCACCTATGGTTGGGCAGGCAGAGCAACCATTTTCCCAGGTAAAGGAGTCAAGATTTGGGGTGTGTAAAATACTCAGGAACAAAAAAGTTCAATGTGTGACCCACTGTTAGAGGAAAGGCTTCAACTCTCGGAAGAGCAGTGAGCTGTCTTCTCTCAGCAGCATCATTTAACACCTAAAACTGAATCACTCCATTATAATAAAGCTATATTTTTGCAAAAACCCTCCCAGGCTAAACCCCCAACCCAACTTCAGTCAA
>PVKH010006433.1:0-21069 GCA_004027955.1 Chaetophractus vellerosus | reverse complement strand
CCATTGGCTGCTTCTAACCACAGCTTTTAGGTCCAGGAGCAGTTGTGTCTTGATACTGGGCTTATTTATTAACCCTTGAGGCTTCCCCTGACTGACCAGCCCGCCTTGGGTGCCTCTTACCATTGACATGCCTTTCTGTTTACTAGTGGGCAGCAGGTTCCTGTGAGGTGTGAATTTGTACTGCAGCTGGTTTCTTCTGCTGACTTGTTAAAGTCAGTTTGATGTTGGTTTGCCCTTGAAGTGTGTCCTAGGTTAACATGATGGATTATTAAAAAATAATAAGCTTTAAAATTTTTCTTCTGTAGACTGATTATGTTTAATTAAGTGGATGTTTGAGTTTAAATTTAATAAAGAGGAAAAACTTGTCATAGTCAAACCATCCCTTGAAAAATTTGCTGCCTCTGCTAAGCAAAGCTGGTGTAACCCTGTCTGAAGTTCCAGTGGAGTCCCGAGGCAGCTGCAGCGGCCTTTCTGTGGGAGCTCCCAATAATTTGGACACAGGTTGGGTTTTTTTTTTTTTTTTTTTTTTTTTTTACCAAGAAGAGAATGGAGGAAAGCAGAGAAAGCAGGGAGGAAAGACCCACATTCCAGAACAGAACACTCAGCCCAGATGAGAAGAAGGTAAACTAAAGTTTGCTCCCCTAGACAGAGTCCCCTAAACTGGCCTTAGCCTCTACGTATCTATGCCCTGGTCTTTCATTTATAACTTTCAAAACTTTCTCATCCTCGATCCCTTTCCTGAAGCACCTCTGATCACTTATTCATTTATCAGTGGATGAATGTATTGCACAGGGAAGAAAAGAACCTGTAAGGCATTTTGTGTGCCCTGCAGGAGTTTTTAGTGGCCGTGGCAGAGAGGATAGGCCAGCAGCCAGCTGGGCAGAGTTGATGGAGCACAAAGAGCGGCTCCTGTAGTTGCTGAGGAGGAGTTAGTCATGGAAGAGTTTGGAGTACATGCAAAGCCTGGAGGCTTTGGAGGAAGCAGAGTCTCAGGTGGTTGGTAGGGCTGGAGGGGGAATCTGCAGAAGGTAGACTGGACAGGTGAGCAGGGACCAGGACGTCCATGGCACACACACCCTTCGGAAGAGCTGGCATTTTATCCTGGGGCAGCGGGGACCCATTAGGGAGCCATAGTTGATCTTTGCTCAAACTCCTGTGGCTGTGCAGTCCATTCCGTGGGATGCCTTGTATTATAGTTATTTGATATCTTATCTCTTCCTACTCGTCTGTAAGCTCCAGGAAGGCAGGGGCAATGTTGTCTTCTGTACCAGTGCATACAAATCATGGTGCATATCTTATTAAAATACAACTTTGGGTTAGTAGTTCTGGGATGGTTTAGTAAGTCTGCATTTCTGACAAGCTAGAGAAAGCACTGGGGTGACGCTGCTGCTGCTGGTCTAGAGCAGCAAGGTTCGAGAATGCAGGTGTTTTTTTCACACCTCTCATCGGACATAGGAGACATTAATCTTTTTTTGGAAGAGATGTCATGATTTCAGATTAAGTACTTGTGTATTCTGGGAAGACAGTAGTGGAATTAGTGTCCCATGAAATAACACATAAAAAAAAAAATCAGTGACCTTGAATCTGAGTGTTTGGGGAAAGTAGTGGAAAAAGAAAATTTACACTGCATATTCTTGCACCTTTTTAAAAATGTGATCTTTTTACATATTAACTATTCAATTTATCAAATGAAAAGATGGCCTTTCCTCTTTTTCACTTTGCTCCAAATACTGTTAAAACATTGTAATAGAATAAGAATTAGATTACTATTTGAAAAATAGGCTCAAATTGTCCTCTTCCTTTTAAGGAGTAGAAATAATAAATTCTGATGAGTTCTATTTTATAATATTTGGTATTCAGGAGCATCTGAAAAACCTATAGAAATAGCAAAAGTTTATTTACTTATATTTGTAAATCTAACCTTCACTATCTCTGATTTTTCCATTACTTTAATTTTGATTTTGCTGTTAGAAGTAAGATGAACCAGCATTCTATACTATTTTATTAGATGTATAAGAAAGGTGATAGAAAAAGATTGCCTTAGTTTTCAATCACTTTCGTACCTTTTCTGCAAATTATTTTTTTATTTGTCATGGTGTAATGGGATTAGACACACAGCTCTTATCACTTACTTTGGTTGCACTTGGCTACATTAACTTTGCTGAGCCTGTTTTCTGCATCTGTGAAATGAACATAGTATTATCCTGTATTTATATTTGGATTTTTTTAATAGAACCTACTTTAAACAATGATGTCAAAATCTGGGTAGGAAATTGTGAAGTCCATCTGCAAATGTAAACTCTTTAAAGCATGGTTGAATGCACAGTTTAAATCAATGGCTGTTGCATTTGTAGATGCAGAGACAGTAGGAGATGGGCACAGTTTACTCCAGTAAACATAATTTAATTTTAATGTGGTAACTTAGATGTTTGCCAAGGAATCACTCAGCTGTGAATTTGGCGGAAACTTTTTAGAGAAGGTGAGGTCTGAACTAAGTCTTTAAAAAAGGTATGATTGAGTTGTAGGTCATTGATATGTAGTGGATGATATAAAAGAAGACTTACTTGAGATACTAGTAGTAGTTTTCCAGCATGCTTTGGAATCATTCTCGTTTGTTTTCATCCCAGCACACTTAAGGGCTGCATATACCTGCCAATAATTGTGGCTAGCAAGCAGGCATCTTGGTGTAGAATCTTGAATGTAATTCCATTTGCTGTTTTCTAAATGAGGAAACTGAGACCCAGGGCAATGAAGTAACTTAATTTGAACAGGACCACATAGCTGGTGTGTAGTAGAACTTAAACTAGAACCCAAGTTCTTAGACACCTGGTTTTTTGCATAAGTTCCACTGATTTTCTTGAACTTTGTCTCTAAAATATTTTCCTCAGGTCATACAAGTATGCCTGTCTATCAACCAATATATTATCTTTCATAATACTTTATGCAGTCACCTGACTATATGCATGTGAATTTCAGAGGAGGTGGTGCCTGCCAGGAAACAGACAATGAAAGGAAGCACAAAGATGAGCAGGCGGTTGGGGTGGGTAGAGATCCTGTGACATGTGAAGGCTCTCATGAGGCTCTCATGAACCATCCTGCGCCTTGAAGGACTGACTAGTTGTGTGAACTGTGGGCTGGAGGAAATCATGGCCCGAGGGTTTGAAGAGAGTGGAAGTTGCCAAAATTCAATGTGGTGAAATAGCTTCCTAGGCTGCGGTGATCTGCTGATTCACCTACTGCTCCTCTTTCCAGGGAAGTGTCCCATAGGAGATGGGGTAGGTGTGTTTAATATATCTCTTCTTCTCTAATATAGGTGATTGAGTTTGCTCAGGAAAAACTTCGCTGGCAAAGGGGGTTTACTACATTAGCATTAATACAACTAGGGAAGGGAAGAGATGGCTATTTTTTTTTTGAGTACTTAATATGGGCTAGCTCTTGTGCTGGGAGTAGTCAAATTCCATAATTTATTTAATTCTCAAAATGATTGAGGGTGTAGGTGGTATTATTCTACCGCCCACCTTTTTTTTGGGGAAGGGCCGAAGAAGACTAAAGTTTCAGAGAAGATAAATAACTTGTTATACCTATTAAGATTAAAACGTGAATCATCTGGCTCTAAATTCATGTTTTATCTATTGCACCTTTGCTATTCTGTAGTAAGGGGATTACAGAACATATTCAGGATGTGAAACAAGGTACCAGAACTTAGAAAATTGCCTGTCCCACCGAGAAGCTGAACTTACTTTTTTCTCCCTTGGGTGAAGGGCATAAAATTTTCAGCTGACCTGTTTTTAAAAATAAATGTATGCGGGAACCAGCTGTGGCTCAATTGGTAGGGCTCTGTTTACCACATGGGAGGCCCCGGCTTCAGTTCCCAGGGCCGCTGCCGCGCGGTGAGCTTGACTCGGTGGGATGCCGCGGCAGGGGGAGACAAGCAGACACAGAAGAAAGCAAAGCAAATGAACACAGCAAGAACAAGCAGCAAGGCGGGGATATATAAATAAATAAAAATTAATCTTTAAAAAAAAAGTATAAAGTTGAAAGAAAGTGTAACATGCTTTTAAAGTCCCTGAATTTCGTGATATTCATGGTTAGGGAGGGAATAAATTGGAATAAGAGGAAAATCACTGGCAGGAAAATTGAAGGGAGGTCAACACTGGGTGGGAGGTGGGGGCTGGCATCCAGGAGCAATTAAGTGATAGCCCAAAAGAGGTCAGTTTTGAGATGACCACTAGCCTGGGTTGATTTGAGCTGAGATTTCAATTGATTTCCCCTCGTTGATTTGAGTGGTGGGCTTTAGAGCATTACTACCTATATTGGGTTGAATAGTGTCCCCCAAAATCTGTGGCCACCCAGAACCTCAGAATGTGACCTTATTTTGGAAATAGGTTCTTTGCAGTTGTAATTATTTCACATGAGGTCATACTAGATTAGGGTGGGCTTTATAAAGTCAGTGACTAGTGTTCTTATAAGAAAGCCCTGTGAAGGCACACAAGGAAGAAGTCCGCGTGACGGTGGAGACAAAGATTGGAATGAGGCAGCTACAAGCTAAGGAACGCCAAAAATTGCTGGCAGCCATCAGAAGTCAAGAAGAGGCAAGGATGGATTTTTCCCTAGAGCTTTCAGAAGAAGCATGGCCCTGCTGACACCTTGATTTCAGACTTCTAGCCTCCAGAACTGTGACAGAATAAGTTTCTGTTGTTTTTGCCATCCAGTTTGTGGTCCTTTGTTATGCTAGCTCCAGGAAACTGAGCATCACCTAATCTGATATTCTTTTCTGGGCACCATGGAACCCTATTTCATAGTTAACTTGCCTTATTTGGAATAAGCTTTTCAGAGAAAAGCCCGACAGTTCACTAGACAAGAAGTTAAAATACCTGGGTTGGAGGCCCAGGTTTGTGCTGTTAGATGTTCAGACTTGGCTTCGTGACCTGGGAATGGTGATCATTGTCTTATTCGCCAAGTGTAATCTTGTTTGGGAGTCAAGTAAGATGATATAAGCGAATGTAATCTGTAAAACACTCTTTAGGACGAGTTTTTTTTCTCGGCCATGGGATATGACCATGTTTCCATTAAATTTCTTGGTCTCAAGAAAGTTATATTTCCTTGGGCCTCAGTCTTGGATTTATAAAATGAGATATTGAATGACTGCTACAATCATTCTCAATTTTGAAGCCATGTTTCTGTGATGGCCAAGCATTTAGATTGCCCACCTCTGATAAGGAAAAGAGGGTCCCTAGAGCCATTTGCCTGGAACAAATCCTCTCTCTACATGTTATCACTGAAGGCACGACCTCGGGCTTCTCTCTCACCTTCATGTGAACATGTTCATCTATAAGTAGTCCTTGTCTAAGTTGTTGAGGAATTATCCACATAGTATGCTCAGAACAGTGCCTGGCCCTGACCAAGCACTTAGTAAGCAGAAGCCATCACCATCATCACTGCCATCATCATTGAATTTAAGGATGGAAAGGACCTTGGCAGTTCCCTAGTTCTGTTCTCTCTTTTTAAAGATAAAAAAACTCGAGCCTTTGAGAGGTGAAGTGGCTTTATCCAAAGCCACAGCTAAGATTAAAACAAGCTATTTTGTTGATTCAGTCCAGTTTTTTCTGCATTACCCAGTACTACTATGATATATAGATTCTTTCTGTTGTTTTTCTACATTCCACAAGAATTAAACATAAACCCTGGTTCACTAGTTCAGAACAAGAGCAAAACACTTGCATCAGGCCTCAAGCAGTTTAAATCAGATAAGGGGAAAATGGGGCAGAGAGAATTACACTGGCCTTTGCCACCAGCAGCCTTTGTGACCTTGCTGAAGGTCACAACTCTGTGCCTTGATTTCTCCTCTCCTCAACTAGGGGATGGAGGGGCTGCTTGCCAGTTTCAGAACTCCTCAAAATACTATGAAGAATTTCTTCACTGCCAAGGCTGTTAAACTCCAGAAAATAGTTTGCCAACCAAAGATACAGATTCACCAATTTTGGAAAACTTTAAAAATAGGAAGGAAGTTTATTTGTTTAGCAGAGTTTATAATTGTAGGCCTGCCCAGGCAGAGAATCAACCAGAAGTTTTTTTGGGAAGTTCTTTTTACAGGGTGGACCCAAAGGAAATCAGTCATTAGGTGAAAATAAACTGTAAGATCTTTAAGACAATATTTGCTTAGAGATATTACACAGGTCTATTGTGAGGTCTCTATTGTGTCAGGCTTTTTCTTTTCTTTTTTTTTTTTTTTAACATGTATGTTTCCAAATTTAAACTATTAGAGATTTAATTACAAATTTGATTTCAGTAATACAAATCAAATGCCCCTTTATGAGTAATAAGTTTGTGGCTCTTTGTGTACTGATTATTAATAAATTAATTGTATAATAATGAAATGTTACTATAATCACAGTCTCTTACAGTTCCAGAAATCACCATGTTACCCAGTTTCCAGGGGAGTGGAAGGGACTCTCCTCTCATTTGTAAAAGTATATGAATGTAATACGTAGGAATTATTTCTCCCTGGAGTTTCATGAAAGGCAGCCCTTTCAGTCTGTGCTGCCCAGTTTTTGGTATAGCAGAAAGAGCATCATATCAAGGTTTGGTATGCCCGATTTTGTTAAATCTGTAGCATGTAAACCAGCCGAGATTGTGATCTCTACATTTTTTCCCCCAGGGAAAGAGCTGGATGTACTAGAACACCAGAGCATGTAACTCTGTATTAATGGTTTTGCATTCTGTTTCTGAGGGAGTGGTGTGGTATAGCTGGACCTTCGTGGCAAGTAATCCAGCTGATCTTACAAGTTCAGTGTCGATCACAATATATTTATTGTGCATCTTCACTGCTTCAGGAACTGGGGAGCAGAGACACTTGCCCTCGTTGAGCTCACGGTCTTGTGTGAGGGTGGTTACACACTAGTCCTGAAATAACGCAAGCTGGGGGAACTGTAAAACCTCCAAGTAGCCCTTTGGGTATACAGGGGTAACAATTCTCCAGATGATGTAAATCACACTTTACTATCTCACTATTGACTTTAATCAGCACATTTAGTCGGAACTGATTATACTCTATTAACTTAGATATTGTTCTTCAAAACATAGTTCTCAGTGTGGGAGCCAGAGATTTGGTTGGGATGTAGTTGTTAAGAAAGGTCTGGAGTGTGTGAGCCCCTCTTCTGCAGGGGTTGCTGATTTGGGGGCCACTTTGGATCTCATTTTGCTGTCAGTTCTTATTGAATGAACAGAGCCAATGGAGCCCAACTGGCCCCTCTTTAGGAGGGGAGAAGGTGACTCCCCTCAGGCCCTTTAGTCAGACCCCCACACATAGTACCTACTGTTAAACTGCTGAACTTGAAAGTGTAAACACGGTGAGCTCGTGAGTCTAAAAGAAATACCTCTTCTGCCCCCCTCCCCCTAGGTCACTGGAAATGTGGGCCCTGGCTGCTCTTCTCATTTTTTTTTAGTGGGCTTAGAGGTTTTTAGCCTAATAGGGAAATTTTATCGCAATTAAAGCCGAGTCATGGTCGCTGGTGTGGTCTTGAAACGAGGCCTGAATTAGAGGTCATGTTCGGTCCAGCCTGCCTCTGTGACCGGATGCAAGTCATCCCAGACGCCCTGCCCCCACCCCGGAGGCTTCCTTTCCTGATCCCTAAAATGAATAGCCCGAATAAGTGACTCAAGGGCCCCTCCCAGGGGTGGCTGTGGAGGGCAGAATGAGAAAGAACATTCCTAATAGAAGAAGCTGCATGAGCAAATGCATGGAGGTGGAAATCCTAATAAGCAGAGGCCCAAGACATGTTTGAGTAAAAATGAGTGAAATCCCCTCTGGTTGGTGAATAAGGAGCTTGCAAGGAAGCCAAGTAAAATAAGGCAGGAAGAGTTGATTGGCTCCCTGTCACGAAGGGCCCTGTTGGAGTTCTAGAAGGTTTGTGAGCGGGTGGCTGACACCATCAGAACTGTGCTTCTGAGAGATGGGCTCTTGGTGGAGAGAATGGCTGGGGAGAGGCCAGAGGCCGGCTCTAGATGGGGGTCCTTGTGGCCTGGCTGAGTTGAGGCACAACCTGGAGCAGTGCTTAAGGCTTTGGGGCTCATAGCGAGAGCATATCCACTTTGATGGCTGATTAAAAGATGGAGTGATAAGAAACAAGATTGGAGGCCACTCTCCAGATTTTGAGCCTGGTCACCTGGAAGGCATTTGGGGGAAACAAGGAAATAAGGAAGGAGGACTTACTTTAGGATAAAGAGGTTGAGCTTAGTTTGGAATGTTTAGAGGGACCTGAGATCTAGCTGCTTCTTTAAAAAGATAATTGGAAATTTGAATCATTTAAGGAAGATTTCAGAGCTAGAGATGTAGATTAAGAAATTATCTTTGTAGGTCTTGTGGGAATAGATAAGATTGTGGAGGGTGAGAGAGAGAGAGTAGAGAGAAAAGCAGAACCCTATAAAGAGTCTTCCCCAAGATGTCTATAAAATGGAAATGCATTTTATCACATAGATTCTCAATGAGATAATTGCATTTGTGAGATTATTTCTCCATTCTTCTGCTTAGGTCTTGTCTTTACTTTTTTCTCTTGTCCTTGTAAATCAAGATGAACCCTCACTTTTGCAAGTGTCTTTAGGATTCGGAGACCCACGTGGTGGTGGAATTCTTGTTCATTGATCGTGACAGGTTGCTCAAAGTTCAGTTTCAGCGAGTCACTGTAGAGCCTGAAGCTTCTTGGCACAAATTAGCCCTCCCTTTGGCAGGGAAAAAACAACAGAGCTTTGAACACATTCCCAGCAGCAGCTCTTGGCTGGGGCAGGGGAGTCTTTATCACTTGGCCGCCTGGGTTTCGGTGCTGGTTTTCTAGGAATGTTCCTGATTGTAGAATATCTGATCTTGTGAAGATGAAGTCAGTACTCTGTACTCCTCCTCCTCAACCCAGGTGCAGGGAAGCCTGAGTGGGGAGGGAAGGAGCTGTGCTTTCAGGCATCTGAAGCCCTTAAGGTTCTAGGTGCCTGTCTTAAAAGAAAGCCCTAGAGCCTGGGAATTGAAAGTCTGGCTTCTGTGCAGCCTGGAAATGCTCCCTCCAGCCTGGGCTTGAACCTTCTCCATAAGGGGCGTTTGTCAAGCCTCAAGAAGTCTGAACCACTCTAAACAGTGCTGAGTGGAAGAAAGGTTTTTATATTCCAAGCAAAGATGTTTCTCTCTCACTTTTTGTTTTACCTTTTTCCTTTCTGTTTGGGAGAGAGAACTAACACCACTTCTGTGTGCGACACATTTCGAAGGCAGCTGACATGTTTCCAGGTGTTCCCTTCTAAGCCAAAAAACCCGTAGGGAGCCCTGTCCTCAGTCTCCATTCCTGGGGTTGCAGCACCACGTGACCTTCGTTGCCCCTGCTTTTAAAGTACTCCTGAAACCAAAAACAAAACTGCCTCTGGGGTGTGATGAGCATGAAGGACGGTGAGACTGGAGCCTTCTTGATGGAGGGGAGACGTTTCTACTAAAGCATTAGGCTTTCTCTTGTTTCATTCTTGTGGTATCCAGGCCATTCTCCTGGCTTATCCTGGGATTACAGTCGACTAAAATCCTTAAATCTTTTTCACATGAACTTTTGGAAAGCTGGGCCTATCCCGTGGGCACTTACCCATCTAGGTTTAGTTTTTTTAGTCTCCCTCCCTCCCTTCCCCCTCCCTCACTCTATGTGCAGTTTCATACTGTTCCATTTTTGTCTTTTGTATTTCTTTGATTTCCTTCGTCTCTAAAAGTAGGAAAAAGGTATTTGCCACTCAGTATTGCTTTTCAGCTATCATGTGTAGGATACAATTTGTATTTATGTCAGAACCCATTCATGAGATTGAGTCAGGCAGTTCATGCATTGATAGGTTTCACTTTCTGATACTCATTTGGAGAAAGCCTTACCATGACTCTCACTGATATTGGTTATAGGGCTGTGATGGGGTTGTTATATGTATTTGTGCAGGTTGCATACTGCACAAAAGCACATAGCCAGCCAAGCATGTGCTCTGAGAACCAGCTCATACTTGGCTTGCCCAAGGGCTACTCATGAATTTTCAAAGCTGTAGCTTGGCTTTTAATAATTTGAATAATCGCAACATATATGCGAGCGCTGCTTTGAATTACTTAGTCTTAAAAAATTAATATTGGTCTTGTTAAGGTGATTCCGTAGTGTGCCCACAGATATAATAATTTGAATTATAATCATTTTACTGCAATCCTAGGAAGGAGAAAGAGTATTTGTTTGAACTGTCAGCTCCATAAAACAGACCAGTTCTTACTCTTGTCACAATTTTGATTTACGCTATAACTTTTTGGCTTAAATAATTATGCATATGCAGTCTTTTGAATATTGCATTTAGACTGTCATCTCAGGTTGTTTTCTATTGATATTGGAGTCAGTTTTCCTATAATGTGTCATTATTTGTAGGCTTTTGTGTTATGTAATGAAGCATTGGGGGCACTTAGAAATGTATGCCTTTCCACTTGCATATTGAAATAACTTATCCTCGTATATTTAAAATGAAAATATTTTTTGCTCCAAATAATTTTGCCCCTGGAAGACTATAGCTAATAACAGTAGACATTAACCTCTAAAAGACTAATTTAAAGACCTTTAAGGAAAACGTACTGTTTTCTAAATTAAAAATAATTTTTAGGGTTAAAAAATGAGTATGTATAACTTGTAGAAGAGCAACAGATACTGATAAGCAACAATAACAAGCCACTGTATTCTTGCTACCCAGAGATTGCCCATCCAAATCTTTTTTATAGATAAGCACTGTATTAAATTGTATCTCTTTTTTTTGAAAATAAATAGCAGAAATAACTGCTCTTTACCCACATTTGCTTGTTTTTATCTGCTCTTGCTGAGAGCCAGCATGCCAAAGTGGACTTGGGGGTAGGTGAGGTGAGGAGGGATTCGTCTGAGCTGTAGCTCACCCCAGTTTCACTGTTGTTGGAAATAATTCCTGCACAACTTTTCATTCAGGAAAAAAATGTCCTTGATAGAACTGATGTGAATAAATATTGGAGTGTAATTTGGATTTTTCCTTTTTTTTGGTCTCCGTGCATGGCTCCACCATCTAAACCAGTCATCATTCGTTTGTTCACTCTGGGCGTGAGGAACAGTGGCAGGCCCTGGGCTTACGAGGCCTCCTCTCCAGGGACTGACTGCCTCGTTGGGGACGAAGGCTGGCGAAGGCCGGGGTAAAGGCCATTTCCATTTCAGCATCCTCCTGCCTGTCAGCCTTCCTCTGCTGCTTCCTACAGTCAGACCCGTTCTCTGCCCAGTAGCCATGGTTATCTGTTGGGAACGCAGTCCTGGCCGGCTCACGGCGGCCCACCTTCCCCTCGGCCTCAGCTGTTGGCACTTGGTTTTGCAATGGGGCTGGTCCGCTTGAACTGCTGGACCCTGCCTCATGTTCCCCCTGGACCTGGAGTGCCTCCCTCCTTACCCACTCTCCTGACAAACCTCTGGGCATTTGTCTCTGACCCCCCTCTTTCTGTCCCGCCTACCCCCAAAGGTAAAGGCCTCTCCCCTGTGTGCCCAGTGAGCCCAGGCTTATTGCCCCCATTCCCTTGTTTTCTCAGTAATGTCACCTTTCTGTCCCCACTCTAGACTCTGCCACCTTCATCTCTTGAACCCCAATGCCAGCATGGTTCCTGACAGAACAGTCTGCATTTGTGTACAATGGGAATAACAGTGTTTCCCTCTGAGGGTTGGTGTGAAGATTAAATCAGATGATGTATGTAAAGCACTGTATCTGCACACAGTAGGGGCCCAAAGTGTTATTAGTGCCTGAGATATGATATTAACTTAAAAGTAAAGGACTGAATTTGAGTGACAATGTCAGAAAAACTCACCCCCCCCCAACCATGTGCATATGGTTATAGAAAATATTAGTGGTCACAGTTTTCCCACATAGTATTAGGTAAGGTCACAAAATAAGTTTTTGTTTTTTTTTTGATTGTTTCTTTTTTCTAACCTATATGGCTTACCTATAGTCCTTTGGAGTATTTTACGTTATCTATTTTACACTTTAATGCAGATAAACAGAAAATTGCATATGTTTATTTGCCTCACACATTAAAGTGCATTAGTTTAGTAAACATTCTGACAGAAGCCTGGAAGGCGCACAGGGATGAATCAGACAGTCCCCGCCCCCAGCCCAAAGTCTTGTGTGGGAGACTCAGTGTCTGTATTACAATAGATGCCAAATGCCATGGAAACCCAGGGGAAGGCAGCCCTCTGGGGAGTTTGAAGTGGATCTGGAGAAGTGTTGGAGACTGGTGGAGAGTGGATGGAAGGGCCTGCTGAAGTAAAGGCTGCCTGCTTGCCTGCAGTGTTTTTCAAATGTAAACTGCAAGCCAATAACAGTTTCTTGAAATGAGGTTTCTGAGGTATTTACTTTGTCACGGTTCTCCTGTTCTCCCATTGGTAAGATAATATAAATATAATAGAAATGAATATAAATGTTTAGTTGAAAATAATTTTCCATCTGTTTCTATGTTAGACTAATTTGTCATGTTCACAGACTAGCTAGGCAGTACATCACATTAGAGTTTCATCGAATATTTGTAGCATTTGAAAAGAGTTGTAATTTTTTAATATATTGATGAAGAATTTACATTCTGTAGAAATTAATTCCATAACTCTCACAGACACTTAAATTTTACCCAGTTAGAATTTGCTTTCCTTATTGATTGCATAATATCATTTAAATTTCTCTTTGTAGACTTTGATGGTGATAGTTTCTGGCACAGCTTTCCTATTTTCAGTTGGATTTATGTTTGCATTGGAATGGTGGGATGGCTTTGTTGCATTATTCATATATACAGTATATACACACCATGGTCCCAAGAGAGATGGCTAGTGGTGGTTATCTTTGAGTTGTAGCTGTTCTCTGTTCCCCTCCTCTGCCCTGTCTGCCCCAGGGCTTCCTGTAGTGTCCTTAGTCTGGGGTCTGAGGATGGAATTCAGGGGCTCTGAACTTGAGGGGTGAGGGGGGTTGGATTATGTCTTTAGTTTAACTAACCTCTAGCTGAAATTTAGCATTTTCTTCAATTGCAAATATTGTCAGCAAACCAGTTTCATTAGCAGTTCTGGCAACTGTCACATTAGTTATTTTCATATTGCATTATAGTTGTTACACATTTCGCAAAAAATACTGTGTATGGCTCATCATCACTTTGAAATTACAGTGGAATAATTTCAAAGTGAAATTATTTGGCTTGCCACTAGATCTTGTTAAATACTGTAATAAAGAAGCACATAGTGCTATAGCATAATTATTTTGACAATTCCCTTTCAGTAGGATTAATTTCTTTTACATTCTCTTGTGTTTTGTTTTATGCATTTAAACACCTTATTCTGAGAATAGGCTTCACCAGGCTGTCAAAGGGGTCTGTGGTACAAAAAGCTTAAGAACCTTGGCTTTAGACTATGGGGTGTATTTGAGGGACAGCAAGCCAACATTTGCTTCAGGAGGATTGGTAGGAATGTGGGGTAAGTAATTAAAAGCCAAATCGACTCACACTTGAGGTGACTACTAATCCCACCCAGCCTTGCCTTTTACCCCAGCCCGCACCGGCACACAGATTGACATGCCATTCACTTGGTGGCCGTTGTAATATATGCTCATCACAAAAATGAAAGGGTTAAACTACATTCTCAATAGCCTTTGAAACAATGCATGAATTGATTTCCATCCAACTTTGGTTAAAATAAAAATAGCTTAGGCACTTAAAGGGGTTAGGCTTCAGCTGTCTAGAAAAATCTTATAATCCAGAAGAATTTATTCCCAGTGCTGCTTCTGGTTGGCTATTTTTTATAGCGTTTGTTCCTTCTGCAAATATTTGTTGCATGCATTCTATGCAAAGGCATTGTGTTGGTGAAACCACAGGGTTATCATGATTTTCTTTTCTAAGGTATATTTCAAATGATTCTGTCTCATCATTTAACAACTTTGATTCTGAAGTCATTAAATTTCTATTTTGAATTGCATTCATTCACACATTGAGCAAAATTTTTCTCATTATTTGTATTAGAGAAGTTGTGAGTGTACAAAACAATCATGCATAATGTGCAGAATTCACGTATATCAGCCTCCACCAACACCTTACATTGTTGTGGAATATTTGTTACAGATTATTAAAGAACGTGATTAGACTATTACCACTAACTATGGTCCATAGCATACACTTGGTATATTTTCTCCATACACCCCTATTATTAACACTGTGTAGTAGTATTGTATATTTGCTATAGTTCATGAGAGAACACTCTCACATTTGTACTGTAAACCACAGTCCATCATTCACCACATAATTCACTGTGTTATACAGTCCCCTGCCTTGTACATTCTATCCAAAGTGTATACTGAGTGGCTCTCACTTTTATCAGAGTTGTGCAGTCATCGCCCCAGTAAACTTTTGAACGCTTTCCTTAGTCCAGAAGAAACAATCCCATGCCCCCCTATAATTGACCCTTAGGATTGATATAGTACCTTCATTGACATTGATGCAAGAATATTACAATATTGTTGTTAACTGCAGTCCATAAGTTACATTAATTGTATTTTTCCCATGTATCACCATATTCTTACCACCTTGTAATAGTGACGTACATCTGTTCTAGTTCATAGAAGAACAGTATTGTATTTGTATTATTAACCACAGTCTTCATCTACCTCCGGGTTCATTATGTTATTCAGTCCCTAGATTATTCTCTAGCTTTCGTTCAATTGACATTTACATCCCTACACTACCCTTTTTAGCCACAATCCCATTTATAAACTTATCCATTTTAGTTATACTCACTATAATGTGTTACCATCAACTCTATCCATTTCCACACTTTTACAGTCAAGCTAATTGAAAATTCCAGATACATTAAGCATCAGTACCTCTTCTCAGTCCTCATTGTTTCTCCCAGCAACTTTTAGTCTAGGTTCTAATGTCATGTGTTCATTCTTCATATTTAGTTCTTTTAGCAAATTTATCGGGTACTTTCTGTGTGCCAGGTACTCTTCTGGGCACTTTGGGCTCTATCAGTGAGCAACAGCCCTACTTTCTTGGAGCTAACATTTGACCATTTAGGTGTTTTATGCTCCACAAGCATGTAGGACCATCCTGACTGTGCCACAAAAACTATTTGCCACCCACAGACCTTACGTATTTCATAAGTTAGTAGTTTTTATGCTCTGTTCCTGTGGATCCTTGTGATATCTTAGGGCTGCTGGAAGGAAGAAGATAATGTTCTGCTTTCTCAGCCCCATTTAAATCAGAGCATCTCTCTTTTATATTTGGGATTGCTAGAAAGTTAGGGGTGGGATGAGGGGGTGGCAGAGTTCTGTTACCCACAGGATGCTTTGAAATGTGGTCAAACACATTTTGATCATGATGGTAGTATCTGTTGCTGCCTGATATTACAGAATATATTTATTTTCTGTTCTGTACTGAAGGGCACTTGAAATAATAGCAAGCTCATTGCCACTAGGTACTGTTACTTTAATAGGAAGATGACCTTTCCTTATCTTGCAAGCATGAGGATTATAGCTAGCATTTATTGGGAATGGTTATATGTCAGGCTCTATACTAAAAACTATGCCTTTCATTCTTCAATTTTATCATCAAACAACCCTACATAGGAGCTGGTAACATCCCATTTTGATAGAAAAGGCAGCTAAGGTTCCAAGAGGTTGCATAACTTGCCCACGGTTACATACCAAGCAGCAGAACTTGGAGCAGTTCTTGTGTTCCAATGACATTTCCCCTGTAGGATCTGCCAGTGTTTGTGAATTCATGGCTTCAGCTCCAGCCATGGCAGCAGGTAAGGCTCAGTTTCTCCTCGTAGTTATGAATAGCAGTGAGATTTCATCTCTTTGTAAAGATTATCCTGTTTCAGTTTCTTCTCCCAGATCTTCTCCTCCTCCCTACCCTGCCAATGTTTCTCTGTGGTCTAGTAAGCAAGATTGAGTTCAAACACTGTACATACTTTAAAATTTAACTAGGGATCTGGGCAGTTTATGGAAAGATCAGGATGCTCATCAGTCTTGAGTTTCTCACACAATTTGCAAAAATGGCTAGTTGAGCAGAATTCATGACGACCAGCATAAAGTTAACTGGAATTGAATCCTGAATAGGCTTTTTAAAAATCATTTTAATTTTTGTATTTCCATTGTGTATAGGATTTTCAGTGAGTAAGTTGAGATGTTTCTATATGGGTTGACATGTTGATGAAATATGCCCATGATAAAAGTTAGTTACGGAGCAGTATAATCCCATTTTTAAATAAAAGAAAATTACCATTTAGTATACATAAAAAACCATGTGAAAATAGAAACACACTGTTGACTGTAGATATTTCTGGGTTTGCGATTATGGGCATACGTTTCTGTATATTTCTTTTATGTATGTGTATATTAAACTCATTACTGGAGAAAAAAAGATGACTAACACTATATCCTGCTCTGTGTTTAAAAACAAGGATGGGTAAGTAAAAAGTAGTAATACAATTAGTATTTGGAGTTGGCCCTTCAGTGCCAAGGCAAGCTGCCTCAGGAGCTGCCTCAGCCTCCACTCTCTTCGACACTGCCCCCAGGCCAACGGCCAGCAGTCAGACCCCTGAAAGGGAGTGAGAGGATGGGTGCAAGATGTGCCTCTTTTTTGTCTACTCTGCTCAGTCGTAGTCTTCAGTGTCTTTAACCTGGCCATAAAACAGAATGTTTATCCACTGAGTTCAGCCCCGGGATGCCAGCCCATTTGGCTTAGAGAGGCCGTGCTGGCGCTGATTCAGGTTGGAGGCCCCAGGTGGGATAGGAGTGTATGTAAGAGGGAGGCATTCCCTAGATGAAAATATATGCTGTATTTTCCTCTTAAAACAAGGAGGGTAGAGAGGGTGAGGATTCAAGAGCAAAGCTTTTATTTTCCAGTAGATACTTCCATTCTGATAAGCTGATTTCATTCGGTGTGTTTGAAACACAGAGAATGTAAAGTGCTGTCGGGGGCTAGTTATAGATGAATCTCGAGTATTCTACATTATACTGAGCATCGAGGTTATGATTTGATTAAGAAGACTAGATGATTTGTGGCTTAGGTTGTAGGTGTTTTGACCCATGTTTTCCTTCACTGGTGTTTCTGTGTGGCCCTGTGTGTTATTACCCAGCCTTGCTTCTGAGTTGCCTTGGTTCAGAGACAGAAGTGCAGCCTCCTTGGGGACATCTCTGTTTCTTGTTGCTTGTGGCTCTGAACCCTATACCTGGCACAGGTGGGTGTTTTTTTTTTTTTTTTTTTTTTTTTTTTTTTTTTTTTTTTTTTTTTTTTTTTTTTTTTTTTTTTTTTTTTTTTTTTTCCTGTTTGTTGTTGTTTTTCTTATTCAGCTCCCTTGAGGGAGGAAAGCCTTATCTTTTTCCTAAGAAATTAAGTCCTGCCTTTGGAGATCTGGCCAAAACTCCCCCAAACCCCTTTGCTGTGTTTTTCACTCACCTGGATTCTGCTTATGGTAAGTGAAGAATGGAAGTGAATCTTGGAGAGAGGACAAGGGCACTTGATACGCTAGTAGCGCTAGTCACTGAAAGCTGGCACAGGAGTTCTACTGCAGGTGGCTGTGCCAGACAAGAAACCACCTTTTGAGAAAAGCAACGTCATCTTTGAGTGTCACATTTAGACCTGTGTGTTAGGCAATATGTAGATCCTTTGCAAACTACTCGAGTTTTCTGGTCCTGTTTCCTAGCCCATATGTATCATAGGTGATTACAGTCTTTTATTTTATGTGGCAGAAAGCAGAGAGTGCATGGGAATAATGTGTAAACAAGTCATTCAAAAAAATTTTGATATGATATAAAATCTTATGAAATCCCCCCTCCCCTTTTTGTAGGAAATTTTTGAGTCAATTTGTGCTCCGTGAGAGCTGTTGGTGGCTGGCTTTGTTATAAGATGGGCAAAGCTTGGTAAATTTTGTTAAGTCATCCTATCTTCTCTTAATTTATTTGAAACAGCCTCTACACTATGAGATTTTGTGTCTCTTTAGTGTCTTACCCTCCTTAGCACTTCTCCTGCAGCACTTGGCATTCCACTTTGATGAGTCATCTAAGTACCCCTTTATTCCCTATATCTAGAGTGTAGGTTCCTTGAGGAAAAGATCTGTGCATGATTCATCTTTGTATTCCCCATAGAACTTGGTATAAGATACATAGCAGGATTGGGAAGTAGGATTCTTAGTTGCAAGGGACAAATGGACGGCCCAGTGCAACATGGCATAATCATCAAAGGAGGTTTATTGACCCAAGAATCCCAGTTGATTGGCTTCAGGCACAGCTGGATCCAGTTCCTCAAACTTCAAAGCTGTGTATTCTTATATTCTCTCTCCCATTGTCTCCCTGCGTGTCTCTGCTGTGCCTCCTCTAAGGCGGTACCACCATCTAGTAGGCTCTTTACGTGTAATGGTACCCAGCACTCCTAACTATATAGCCTTAGAACTGTGGGTCCGAAGCAGGGTTTCTAGCCTCAGACTGAGGCTTAAAACTGACATTTTAAGCTGTGTAATTCTTTGTTGTGGGGACTATCCTGTGTATTTTAGGTTTTTCAGCCTCATCTCTGGCCTGAACCCACTAGATGCCAGTAAAACTTCTTTTCCCCAGAAGCAACAGAAAGCTTCTCCCTTTCCACCAATTCTGAAAAACTCCAAGCCTGGAAGTCATTGGCCTAGATTGAGTTATATGCCCAACCCTGAACTAATTACAGGGGTGGTGGTGGGATGGGGTGCTGGAATGTGCTGGTTGGCTTAGTCCAGGGTTGCCAGTCCACTTGTGACAGACCTCAGTCCCACCCAAACATTGGAGTGTGAGTTGGGGAAGGTACTAGTTATGATTAGAGGAGAGGTGAATGGATTCCATCTAGGACAAACAAACAAACCAAAACATATAGACCACAACAGGGACTGGGAAATCTTTCTGAATTGAGGTCTTGGCATGGAAGAAAGAGGATGATGCATCTTGGCATCAGGCAGATGTGTGCTGCTCTCCTGGATCTTCCACTTATAAGATGGATAATTTTGGGTGAATTTTTCCCCCCCTAATCAATCAACATTATATCATACCTGTGAAAATACAAATTTTTATTAAAGGATAACATAATACATAAAAATATAGAAGTCATATGCTCACAGTTTGAGTAATCTTGGGTAGCCAGCACCCAGATCAAGAAATGTATTATTCCAGAAGCCCCTTGGGTCCCTTTCCTGCCACCCCTCCAAAGGCAGTCACTAGCCTGCTTTCCATCATTATGTCTAATTTTGCCTGCTTTTGAACTTTGGTAAACACGGAATTATACCACTATGATTTTTATGCCCAGCATCTTTCACTTAGTCTTATGTTCATGAGCACTTATCCATGTTGTGGTGTATGGCACTAGCTTGTTCATTCTCAATTCTATATGTTTTCAATTACGAGAAAATGCCATGATATTTTTTCACTTATACTGTTGATGGACATTTCTAGTTTTCAACTGTGAGAAATGCCATGACCATCCTTGACTGTGTCTGGTGAATCAGTACATATTTCTGGCTTATGTGCCAGGGATTGGATTTAGGAGTCCTCTACTAGGATTTTAACTGCTCTGAAAATTCTCAAGGACTTTTTCTTTTGAGGCATCAATGAGAACAAATAAAAGACTTATGAGGCTGTCACTTAATAGAGGGTCCATAGTCGTCTTTAACTGTTTCATGTGAGATTGAGGATTTAGATGTGGGGAGAAAGCACATGGACACTTGGCTTAAAAATCAATTTTAACAAGTTTAATATGGTTGGTCTTGGGTGATAGAAGTTAAACAGTAGTGGTGCCCAATATTTAAGCTGATTTTCATTTTTCAGGAAAGACATTCATTGTATGACCAAGTATTCCTTCATTGATGATCCCTTTCTCAGTCAAAAAATTCTAAAAGGAGTATGATTAAAAAAAAAAAAGTATTATGGTATGTGTTCTAGAGAAGGAAACCAGTTGCTTTGTTTATTGGTTCCTCTTAGCTCATTTTTTTAGTTTTTAGTTCCCTACTTTTAGGAAAAGGGACCCAGTAAAGGACCCTTTGATTTATCCTAGTAAATGAAAGATGATTTAACATATATAACTACTTTTGGATGATTGCTATAATTATCTGCTAGTTCAGTATAATTTATATCTGGTGTTTCTTTGTCTTTGCGAGATTATTTTAAAGTAAACTTGGACCAAAATTATGGATACATTCACTCTTATGCATTTAATTGGCTGAGACCTCTGAAATGCCATGGATTCATTTACTGTTCAAATTTGCCCTTACCTGGTATAAATAGCTTGTCAGGTACCCATGTAGTGATTCGTATTTTTTGTCAATCAGTTTGTTCCATCTCTGACTGTGAGCCTGGTCTGGACCCATGCACTTTGGCTGCTGTAGTACTGTTGAGTTTGCCTAGGGGCTCAATAATCAAATGATTTCGGGTATGATGGTGTGGTGGAAATGTTGGGAGGACGCATTCTTGTTAAGTGAGTTGATATTGGACAAAGGATGGATGATAAATCCAGGGTTCTGGACCCTGGCGTCCATTGGAACTGCTTGGGATTTTTCTGAAAACTACAGATGCCAGGGTCCTAGTGTGGGGCAAGAAGCATTTAAAAACCCTGGCAATTCTAAAGTGCAGCCACGTTCATATTGAGAATCAGTGCACTAAATGAAGAGGTTTGGACTTTGAGGACTTATGTTCCCTTACAGGTTGAGTCCCTTCAGTGATTCCATGATTTCCATCAATATTTGTGCTGACCAATCAAAACGTTTTGACTTTTGAAAATTGTTTTAGAAACTCTACATGGTAATTTTGATATTCTTTTTTTTTAAACATTTTTATTTTGGGGCCGGCTCGATAGCCCAGTGGATAGGGCGCCGGCATACCACATGGGAGGCCCCAGGTTCGATTCCCGGGGACCTCTCCTAGCGGGCAGACCGCCTTGAGAATGGCAAGCTGCCATGGGCGGGCCGGAGCCGCCGTGGGCATGGCAAGAAGCTGCCACGGACAGGGCAAGAGCCGCCACGGGCAGGGCAGGTCGCCCGCGGATGGAGC